>SDVV010017190.1:0-14048 GCA_016164225.1 Gammarus roeselii | reverse complement strand
CTGTAGGGGTGATCTGACGGTGTCGCCACTGCAAGTTCGTGTTCTGACGGTGTCGTCACTTTAGGGGTGATCTGACGGTGTCGCCACTGCAAGTTCGTGTTCTGACGGTGTCGCCACTGTAGGGGTGATCTGACGGTGTCGTCACTGTAGGGGGGATCTGGCGGCGTCGCCACTGTAGGTATGATCTGACGGTGTCGCCACTGTAGGGGTGATCTGACGGTGTCGCCACTGTAGGGGTGATCTGACGGTGTCGCCACTGTAGGGATGATCTGACGGTGTCGCCACTGCAGGGGTGATCTGACGGTGTCGCCACTGTAGGGGTGATCTGACGGTGTCGCCACTGTAGGGGTGATCTGACGGTGTCGCCACTGTAGGAGTGATCTGACGGTGTCGCCACTGTTGGAATGATCTGACGGCGTGGCCACTGTGGGGGTGATCTGACGTTGTCACCACTGTAGGGGTGATCTGACGGTATCGCCACTGTAGGGGTGATCTGGCGGTGTCGCCACTGTAGGGGTGATCTGGCGGTGACGCCACTGTAGGGGTGATCTGACGGTTGGCGAGAAAGGTCTTATCGGAATTCGAACTTTGCGATTAATTAGAAAGATTTTGTGTAGTCAGCAAATCTTGTTCATATTTGGCATACAGGATCCTTCCGATGTGGTGGGCGATGATGAGATACAGGATCGTTCCGCTGTGATTGGCGATGGGGGGATACAGGATCATTCCGCTGTGGTGGACGATGGTGAGATACAGGATCATTCCGGTGTGGTGGACGAAACGATCCTGTATCTCACGGTGTCGTTACTGTGAGATACAGGATCGTATCTCACTGTATCCCGTTGTGGTGGGCGATGGTGAGATACATGATCGTTCAGCTGTGAGGGGCGATGGGGGGATGCAGGATCGTTAGGCTGTGGTGGGCGATGGGGGGATACAGGATCATTCCACTGTAGTGGGCGTTGGGGGGGATCAAGATCATTCCGCTGTGGCGGCGGACGATGTACCATTCATTTTCGTAGTCACTCGCTTTTCATTCACTGCTCTCGTCTCTTATTCACTGGCGTTCTCGCCATTAATGCTAGACTCGCCTTGGAACTTTTGTGCATGAATGTTCGTCACGGTGTTTCATATGGTGTTTGATACTAGTCCACGTGTTGCTCTCACGCGTTCTCACGAGCTTTCAATCGTTGGCATGGTTTCTTATGCTCTCTGATGCGTTTTCACTGGTTGTCGAACCGGGCAATAAATAAGCCGTTTGTTTTCATGCGCTATCATGCGCCTTTCTGCATTACTTCTATTTTTAATTTGTTTTACAATGCACCCCTAACAAACTTTACCTGAAGGGGAGTGAAACCTTTTTCGTTTTTAAATACAAGCCAATTTAACTCATAACGTGTCCTTCTTCTCCGACAGTCCCTCAATCCCCGAGTCGACCTAATCCCACGATTTTTTTTTGCATTTCATGAAACTCAATCCTTTCTTACACACATGCTCTCATCAGCTGCTAGTTGCCTCTATTCTAACCCTGGTGTATCCTCCCTTGCCCTCAGGCGTGTCATGGCTGGCTGAGGACAGCATGTTAGCCGGGGCTGCGGTCGGCCCTGCGCACCCCAAACATGTGGCCGTCAGCCTCCTCACGGGGGATGCCTTCACCGTTCCTGCTGAGGTGAGGGCCGGGGGCTGGTAAGGGATGCCATAAGAACTGGCATGGTGAAGTGGAGCAGTCAGGACAATGTGACGGACGTGATGACTGTGAGAGTGCAGTGAGGACTCGAGGGATGCGAGTCCATGGTTGCTGAGAGGGTAAAAGAGAGCTGTGGGGTTATTTGCCTCATATAAAGCATCGAATGAGTGCGGAGACCTGCAAATTGTGAAATAATGGAATACAAAAAAAAAAGATTGATAGTACGATGCTTATGAAGACGTGAGGTAAGGGAAGATATTGTTGTTAAAGACACGAATGAGGAGAAGGCACGAGGTAAGCGAGGTCAATTGCTAGTGATGACTCCTGGCGAGGTTACATTATATATGAGAAGATAGTGAATGTCGGCATTCTTGAAAACGTTTTGATGTGTAAAGAAATTCAATCATAAAATCGGTTGAACATACAGGGTACTCGAACGTTTAATAATACAGAGCATGCTGTATTAAAAGTCATTGGAGATGTTGTTGAAGGATTTCATAATAGGTACATCCTTGTTGCAACTTTTATGGACCGTAGCAAAGCCTTGGATTGCGTGATTCATGAGATTTTGGTCGCAAAATTACAGCATTATGGATTTAGTTCCATTGACAAGAATTGGATATAAAGTTATCTTCTTGATAGAACACACCTAGTGAGTTGGAATAAACAAGCATCATTATTACAAGCATCATTATTACTAGCGACGTTTTTGAAGATGATGCTACAGTTTATTTGACCGGAAAACTCTTGATGATACTATTACTAATATGAATTATTACTTGGTCTACATTTAAAAATGGTTAACATCCAATAAGAAGCAGGTCGTGATATTTTTCAGGAGAAAAATACCCATTCCTAATACACAAGTTGAATTGAAAGATCAACCGGTTGTATATGTAGCAAAAACAAAGATTTGATTCAATTAACTTACACTGATAAAGAGTTTTTTTCATTAGAAATAACCTTACGTATGATTTTTGTAATAAGATACATTTTCAAATTCACCGCAACTCGTTAACACAGTGATAACTATTTCTATTAAATGAAGAGCTGCAAAAACTTAGAATTCGTTCGTTGTAGGTATAAAGACGAGCAGGATTATAGCTGCCTTCAAACGGTAACTAAAACTAAACTATTCTGAAGTTGTGTGTGCAGAAATTTTGAATTGTAATTTACTCCCGCTGTGCGATTTACCGTGTCATCAATTTGTAATCCATCAGTTAAATTTTATGCATACTTTTATTATATTTCATTTTTTCTTGTTTCATGTACTCGAATTTTTAGTTATCTCGTTCATGTACAAGCCTATTCAATTATTATAGCCATCTATTATGACTCATTGATTTTATTTTCTCAAATGCACATGCAACGTGTCATGCTAACTATAGAGCTAATTTTAAAATGTGTGTTTTCGTGTGCCAAATAATGTGTGAGTAATGTAAATACAACCTAATGTTGAGCATTTTCTACTCGCAGATTTAAATTAATGTCAGTTGAAACAGTAACTTGTCACGATTACGCGCTGTTCTATAGCTTTTTCTTGAAATCAATAGTCCAATGTAACGTTTTTATCTGTTTCGACACATTGAACAATGAAGAATAGAGAATATCCTCCATCAATATACATCAGTTGGTGGGATGAAGAGGTAAATTTACTCCCTATCCGTAGTTATCAGTTAATATTAAGTTCACCTTAATAAAAAATGTTGACGAAGACTTGGTACGCACCATCTGGGTGTATAGATATATATGTAACTTTGACAACATGCCATTATACTTGAATCTATTTTAAATTCTTAAGCTCACAAAAATCCATTCAAATGCCGTCAACCTGCATACCTGATGCAAAACAATTGAAATTCCACAAAAGATCAGCGAGGTAGTAAATGTTGTCGTTGAAATACACGGTACCTACAAAATACCAACGGTGTTTCGGCGATACCTTGAACCGCACCCCTGCCTGATTTCCTCACGTCTTTTATATGATTTAGTGTGGCATTTTCCATCGACGTGCTGGCCCAGACTTGGTCCGATAACGATTTCTTGCGAGGAAGCAGTAGGGAGCCGCATACATTTCTTGCCCCTCGTGACTGAGGTTCGTGACCCTGTCAATATAAGCAGGCGGCCACCCGATCCCCTCCTCCCTCTTCCTCATATATACTTCCCATTCATTCATGAGAAGGGGTGGATTTGGGACCCAAACTTGCTGACAAGCACTAGGTGTATCACGTTCGCTTCACAACTATTCATTCATCCAGGAGTGTAAAGAGACTGAGGGTCAGTACTTGCAGACAAGTACTACATAGGGAACTCCTGTATCTCTTCATCACTTTTTGGTCTATACATGGACATATATATATATGTCAATTATACAGGTACACAAATATGCTGCCAGACACTGTGCATCTCGTTTTTTTTCAACAGCCATCTTTCCATTCATGATTAGAGATTGTTCCAGCAACCATTCTCGATGCCACTTCAACACCACCTCTTTCATTCCCATTTGCTCGTGAGTTGAGATGGCTTGGAACCTCATGCTCTCGTATTGTCTATGATTATCAGAATTTATGAATCCTGATTTGAGGATTGAGACTTCACCTTCCTATACACTTTCATTGATGAGAATGGGAGGCTTGGGGACTCGTTTCTCTAGGAGTATCCTTCGCAGTGGAGAACGATTCCTAGGCATTTCAACCACTGAACTCTGACTTACATCATATTGGTTCACTGTCCCTGCGGTTGCCGGTACCGGATTCGAACCACTGGAGAACATGGCAAGGGAGGTAATAAAATTTTCACCTCGATCAACTATGACAATTGGTGGAGTGCTCCATTTGCTTACTCACTCTCGTATCAGATCATTCATACAGAGCAGTTATTGATGTTAAACGTTGGTTAACTGTGTACCACGTGTCAGCTTGTAGCTTGTGCTTTCATCAAACGTTAGATTTTGATATAAGCATCAGATTAAATTACTGGACTCTCTAGTCATGTTTTTTCTTGTGGCTCTTTTTTTTATGTAACTAAGTTCGTGCATGATATTTCAATTCCATCAACGCTGCCGTGTAATACACTACATCCCATCCCCCGAACATCGTCGTTTGTCAACCTGGCTCACTAGCCTCTTTCAATGTTACAGAGACTCGGTAAATTTGTAAGTTTAGATTCTCGTTTTCTCCAATTTGCACAGATATTTATATAGCTACTTTTTCATAATTCTTTTTGTTTCTACTTTTCTCTTAAGGCAAAATCGCGGGTGGGGGAGTTGCTGTCCGCAGTGTGCAGCCGACTGGAGCGGCAGGGCATGCGAGACACTGAACTGTTCGGACTCGCACTGGAGATTGGTGAGTGGCTGTGACTGGAGCGGCAGGGCATGCGAGACACTGAACTGTTCGGACTCGCACTAGAGATTGGTGAGTGGCTGTGACTGGAGCGGCAGGGCATGCGAGACACTGAACTGTTCGGACTCGCACTAGAGATTGGTGAGTGGCTGTGACTGGAGCGGCAGGGCATGCGAGACACTGAACTGTTCGGACTCGCACTGGAGATTGGTGAGTGGCAGGGACTGGAGCGGCCAGGCGTGCGAGACTCAGAGTTCTGTCGACCTCTCACTCGAAGCAACGACTTGGCATGACTGCTAATGATTATTGGTTCTGTAATGGTGAGAGAGGGAAATCACCAATAAATGGTTACTATAGCTAGAAAGCGAGAGCCTATGAATTGGTCTAATAGTGGTTAGTGGGCCAAGTAACCATGGATCGGTCTGATGATAGTTGGTGGGTCAAGGGACCATGAATCGGTTTGCTAATAGTTAGTGGGCCAAGTGACTTTGAATCGGTCTAATAAAGGTTAGTGGGCCGAGTGACCATGAATCGGTTTAATAATGGTAAGTGGTCAAAGTGACCATGAATCGGGCTCGTAATGCTGAGTGGGCCAAGTGACCATGTATCAGTATGATAATGGTTTGTTGGCCGAGTGACCGTGTATCGGTATGATAATGGTCGAATAATAAATTTCGGAATTCTTCTTCTTGCTCCTCCAACATAAATGTATTACCGCTATTTTAGGAAAAATTAAATTCAATTGCGTATATCATTCCATAAACACGTTAACAATTTTAAGTTCTTTTTTGAAGTATAAGTAGCTGTCAAGAAATTGAAAATCAAGATCAAATATAATTTGCACCAGTTTACTAGCTTGCATTTTCTATTTGAATAAATATATATCCTTTGTGAACTAATTTGTTATCAAAGAATGGACACTAGAGTCAGGCAATCGATACTATCTTGAGGGGGGCTCGACTATGTTAGGTTAACATACAGAAATACTTCATATTTTTATAAAGAATGTTGCATTTAGATAGATGGATTACTAATGCATTTTTTACTACATCATGTACTTGATCGTCGGTATCAATCAATTATTAACGGATTGAAGTGCGACTTTGTATTCATTCATGTGTTAAGACTTCTCCTTGGACAATAGACAAATTCTCTAACGACTCTTTTCTTGTTGAGTCCACGGCGTTCAGGACATGCCACCGTGTTTCGGAAGTTAAAACATAAAAGAGTCCTTCCGCGTAGAGAGTTTTGAAATTGCTTTTTCTTCTCCTTATTCACGTCCGCTTCTACAATGGACTCTTCAGCAAATTGAAGGTAATCTCGGGCATTGGTTTCGTATTTTTCCTGTCACCAAAAGACGGATCATCTCCTTTGTTGGCTGGAATCACGGAGCCTTCGCTCCCGGACGCGACGGGAACCATCCACTAAAATTGCAGGGCTTCCTTCGCTGTCTTTTGCTGAAATTAATTTCCGGGTAAACGACTGAGCGTTTCCAAAGTAAATTGGCTCTTTGAAAGAATTATAGGATTATGGTAGCAGTTGACCGTTTAAATTAGATAGTGAGTAAGAGGGCAACAATTCCGGGAGTGATTTCCAACACTGAAAAAATACTGCAACGACATTCAAGTTTTTCAGCTTCTCTAAGCCTTATACAATTATGGGGAAAGATAATCAAAGTAGATGCGTCCTAATCTTTAACATACAAACAAAACTTGAATATCATGAGTGTGGTTTGGAGGAACACCGTTGGTTTTTAGCCTCGTTTTTATCCTTGCCCATAGGACGAGAGTTGGATCAGTTAAGGAGACTTCAACGCGCCGCATAGAACGATCTTGCTCTCCTTACATCGTCAATTGCTAATCGCTTAACACCTGCACGTTTTTGAACATCAACTATTCATTCATCAATAAAAGTTTTCTTACGATCGATCAGAGAGCATAAACCAGGAAGAAAAGTCCTTGAATGCGTCCTTTTCCTTCTCCAATTGAAGGAGGGACGCTGGCTGGAGCGGCGAGCCTCCCCTCCATACGTGTTACGACCCTATACTTAATGTTATGCGGTCGTAGGATCTCTTCCAAAATGATGTTCTTAGTAGTTTTACTACGAGGGAAGCGCATCAGCGGCCCTGATGCTGATGAACCATGGGCTTTATCCTCCTTAGGAATAATGTTCGCTGAACATGATGACTTTTGGTTGAGCACTCAGTACTACGAAGCTCGTTGTTAAGAGGACTCAACGGGGCCAGATCAATCGTTCAACACTCCGTAACGACTCCATCGTCATTCAGCCATCATAGTCCATCTTAAACGCACTGTACGTATGTGCCACACAACGTATCATGGTCTGTTCTTGCCCATAAGGTTATTGTGATCAAGTCATCTCCAGTAGGCTTTTCATTACGTGGCTCCAGCCGGAGCTAATATCTGTATGTTATAGAAGTTCCCAAAATCAATACACCAGTTAAAAATAATTATCCAGTGTATGTGATCTTCAAATTATACTTAACAATATATATTCTCCAGCAGTAAAACCATACTGTATGTGTTTGTCTATCAGTTCCGCGTGTGAGTATCGATAAACGGCACGTGTTCCAACCTAAAGTATTATAACACAGAAGAGGATAGAGATGGTCTCAAAGCTGGTGCTCTATTGTTGAGGAAGGATGTTTTTGGAGTAGATGGGCCGATAAAACAGCGCGTCGGCCTCCCAGAGACCAGAGGGTCATTAAGGCAAAAATGATGGCCGGTGCTACGGGCATGCTGAAAATTATTACCCTCCTACTTTCTACCGCAGCCAGGAATTCGGCCCCTGCCACTGCCGCGAGGAAGGGCATGCGGCAGCTGCGTGCGATATGGCGCCGTTGAAAGAGAGCAGGATTGCTGAGCGGCTGTGCTCACCTGCGCGCGATATGGCGCTGCTGAAAGAGAGCAGGCTGGGCGGCTGTGATCAGCTGCGTGCGATATGGCGCTGCTAAAAGAGAGCAGGCTGTGCGGCTGTGATCAGCTGCGTGCGATATGGCGCCGTGGAAAGAGAACAGGATTGCTGAGCGGCTGTGCTCACCTGCGCGCGATATGGCGCTGCTAAAAGAGAGCAGGCTGGGCGGCTGTGATCAGCTGCATGCGATATGGTGCCGTTGAAAGAGAGCAAGATTGCTGAGCGGCTGTGCTCACCTGCGCGCGATATGGCGCTGCTAAAAGAGAGCAGGCTGGGCGGCTGTGATCAGCTGCGTGCGATATGGCGCCGTTGAAAGAGAGCAGGATTGCTGAGCGGCTTTGCTCACCTGCGCGCGATATGGCGCTGCTAAAAGAGAGCAGGCTAAGCGGCTGTGCTCACCTGCGCGCGGCATGGCGCTGCTAAAAGAGAGCAGGCTGGCGACCGTGATCAGCTGAGTGCGATATGGCGCCGTTGCAAGGGAACAGGATTGCTGAGCGGCTGTATTCACCTGCGTCCGATATGGCGCTGCTAAAAGAGAGCAGGCTGGGCGATTGTGATCAGCTGCGTGCGATATGGCGCCGTTAAAAGAGAGCAGGATTGCTGAGCGGCTGTGCTCACTTGCGCGCGATATGTCGCTGCTAAAAGAGAGCAGGCTAAGCGGCTGTGCTCACCTGCGCGCGACATGGCGCTGCTAAAAGAGAGCAGGCTGGGCGATTGTGATGAGCTGCGTGCGATATGGCGCCGTTAAAAGAGAGCAGGATTGCTGAACGGATGTGTTCACCTGCACGCGTTATGGCGCTTCTAAGAGAACAGGCTGAGATCAGCTGCATGCCATATGGCACTGTTGAAAGAGATAGAATCGCTGGGCGGCCTTCTTTAGCTGTGTGCATTATGGCGCTACTAGAAAAGAGCAGGATTGCTAGGCGGCTAGAACTAGCTGCGTGCAACTTGGCGATGATGAAAAAATAGAGCAGAACCGTTTAACGGCTGTGCTCAGCTGCAGTGCAACACAGCGGCCCTGAAAGGTAGTTCCCAGGAAACTGTGCTCAGCTGTGTTCGAACCATCGCTGCCAAAGACAGCAGATTCGCTGGGTGGCTGTGCTTAGCTATGTACAATATGGGGCCTCTGAGAGAGAGCAGGATAACTGAGTGCCAGTGCTCAGCTTTTAAATGCGAGCTTAGGTTTAGCATCTGCACTAAACATTGTATTATAGAATTTTGCGCTTTTAAAAATGACCTGGGCTGTGTTTGCGTTCTGCTTTGTTCCTTAGTAATTGCAAAATTTGAAGCATGTCATGTATAATTAAAACTAAAAATGTTTCACGCATTGCACCACATAATTCGCTTTAATATTTTCTGTATGTTGCCCCTTCACCCTCTCTTCGTCTCCTTGCAGACGAGGAGAGAGTGTTTGCAGACTGTGACAAGAAGCTGAGCAAGTACGCTTCGCGGGCCTGGAAGGCTTCATCTACGGTAAGTACTAAACATTCAACAAAGTAAAACATCTGAGGTCTCATCTACTTTAGTCTGCCCGTTACAATTCTACCCAAATAAGACTATTTTTGTATGCAGGCAAATACCTCCGACCATCATGCTAGGTCCTGTCTCTTGCACGGTCCTCCATCATTTCATGAGAGGTTCTGCATCATGCAAGGTCCTCATCATGCATGGTCATGCATGACCCGCTATCCCCGTCCATCCTCTCTGCTTCTCTCACCACGCATGCTCCTACCCAGCGCTCCAAGTACGCCCTTCTCAAACAGCTGTGACCGCCGGCGATCATTCCCAGCCTTTACCGGGCTACGATCTGTTCAAGGCTCTTTCGTGCCTAGGTTGAACATTCCAGCGTCGCTGGGCGGCCTTCGTCTCTCGACCTGTGCCACTCGCGGGCCACCAATTCTAAAGTTACACCTAGAGCCCTTTCGAATCTGCTCCATAAGGCTTGACGCCGTGGAGAAAGATCGTCCTACTGGACGTGGATGAAGGTGTCGGGATTTGCTATGGTCATGTGATTGCTTTAAATACACTCTGTATCAAACAATTTCCTGACGTAGAGCAGAATTTATTTCACGACTCAAATCTCAGAGCAATTTGGTATCATGTCATTGCCCCATCTAGTCCATGTGGCTGTTTTGGAAATAAAAATACGTTTGTTTCCAACAATCTCACTTTGGAGGTAACTAAAATTACAAGCAAAACATGAAATCAAACATATCTATAGGTTTTATTATATCAAATCATAATTCGCTATATATTCAGTTCTAATTTCCTATGCATTCCAATAAATTTGAAATCTCTTCAAAATTGGCCTGTTTCTCAGACAACGATATATCTCGAGGGATACTGACAGACAACTTCCTTAAAGTTTTGAATTTTTTCATTATTTTAGTTGAAAGTTTTCATAGTTACAGTCTGTATATGAATTCAGGCAGAAATATTTGTGTGCGAGTGGTCAGTGAAGATGTCCGAACAAACGCTGGTATTGGTATGAAGGTCAATGACTGCTTCAGCCGCAGCTCCAACGGAGAAAGGGAAAAACACACAGAATGGGACGAAAAGGAAGCATTTGCGGCAAAAGTTTTGTTGTTTGAAGCTCCGGGCTGGAACGGATTTGTTTGAACAGGTGAGAATCCTATGACAGCTAAACGAGGATGAGTCCCTGGCCATGAACGATATCAAGGTGTGGTTTTTGCGATTGATTAGCTGTTCTTCTGATGCTTTGTTTGATGTGCGCTGTCAAATCCCCTGGAAGACATCAAAAAAATTAGGAACGACACATATCTGTTTTATTGAAGGGTCAAGTACCAGTTCTTGACCTAGAACAATACAAATTGTATTGCACGAATGCCTTCTTTCGCTCCGCTCTTCGAGCACTCTGCTCGAGTGTCATCCTTAGTACTGTGCACGATGGCCCCACGCACTGGCCGAGGGACAGTGCGTGAGGCTCTTTTTCTACCCCACCCTCCTGAGCACTGTGCACGAATGCACTGCATTCTTCCCTCCAAAGCACTATGCACGAGGGTCTTTTTGCACCATACTCTCCTGAGGACTGTGCCCGAGGGCTTCGCCCCCCGCACTCCTGCGCAGTGTGTACGAGGGTCTTTTTGTGTCTCCCCTCCCGAACAATGTGCACGAGGGCCTTGCTCTCGTGCACTCTTCACGAGAGTTATCTTGTGCTCCGCTCTCCCGAGTATAGTGAACGAGGGCTTTCTTGCCCCCCATTTTCTAGGACACTCTGCATAAGAGGTTTCTTGCTCCCCGCTCTTTAGGACACTCTGCATAAGACCTTTATTGCACCCCTCCCTCCCGAGCACTGTGCACGAGGGCTTTGAACCCTGCCCTCCCGAATGCTGTGCACGGGGGCTTCGAACCCTGCCCTCCCGAGTGCTGTTTAGTAGGGCCATGCATCCGGACCTCCCGTGTACGGTATACGAGGGCCTTGCATCCGACCTTCCCGAGCACCGTGCACAAAGGCTGGATTGCATCCCGTTCTCCAATGCACTACGTACAAAGGCCGTTTTGCACCTCGCCTTCCTGAGCACTCGCATGAGGTCCTTTTTGCACCCGGCCCTTCCGATAGTTGTGCACGAAGGCCGTCTAACACTTCGCTTCCACGAACACCCTGCACAAGGTCCATTTTGCACCTGCCCTTCAAAGCACTATGCACAAAGACCGCCTCGCACCCCGCCCTCCCTTAGCATTGTGCGCAAAGGCCGTCTTGACGCCTGCTCTCCCGAGTGTTGTGCATGGAGGCCGTCTTGCACCCCAACCTCACATGTACTCTGAACAGGTTTTTTTTTTGCACCGTGCCCTCCTGAGCAGTGTACACGGATGTCGTCCTGCACATTGCCCTCCCGAGCACTCTGCACAAGGTCCTTTCTGTACCCGCCCTCTTAAGCACTGTGCAGGATGGCAGTCTTGAACTCCGCTCTCCCGAGCACTGTGTACGAAGGCTGTCTTGCAGCCCGCTCTCCCAAACACTATGCACAAGATTCGTTTTGCACCCCTTCCTCCTGAGCCTTGTGCGCCAAGGCAGTCTTGCAATCTGTATTCCCAAGCAATGTGTACGAATGCCTTCTTGCACCCCGCCCTCCCAAGCATTTTGCACAAGGTTCTTTGCCCCCCGTCCTCCCAAGTATTGTGCACGAAGACCGTTTTGCACCTCGCCCTCCCGACCACTATGCAAAGGCAGTCTTGCACCTCGCCCTCCCGACCACTATGCAAAGGCAGTCTTGCACCTTGCCCTCCCGAGCATTGTCACGATGCTGTCTGTGCACCCCGCCCTTCCGAGCACTGTGCACGAAGGCCGTCTTGCACTCCGCCCAAGCACTGTGCGCGAGGGCATCCGTTCTCAAAAGGTTACATGGTCATTCATTTCGGTGACTTCATTAACACAAAATTGTCTAATAGAAATACTCTGGCAAGCTACAGGAAGATTCCCAGGCTTCTTTCTCACTGCACATGTGTTGAGCGGTGTTATGTTTCCACACAAAGTAGTACATGTTGAATCGATGATGACCCACAGCTAAAACCTCATTGGGCCATGTTGTTGTTCTGTTGGCCTTGAGCACATAGCAGTGTTCGCTTAATAAGTTACACAGACGGAGGAGCAGGCTAGTTGCTACCGTCTCCCAACTCTGAAATTAACAATTACCATCCAGTGGAGCATGGCAGACCGGATTGACCTAGGCGAAGGCAACACAGATGATGGATGGCATTGTCTTGTGTGATGCAGCGTTGAGACCCACACGACTCTGCAATAAGACTAGGCCACTTATAATAAACTACGCTATCAAGTGCAGCCTCTTGATACAGGCTTTCTGTTGAGTTCTTAGGTCGATGGGGATTCGGTCACAAGGTGGCAGCCCCAGCTACAACATTAAATAAAAGTTTGCCTTACCTAATACTTATCCGTAACCAGGTTACACATTTTTATCTTATTTGGCAGCTCGTTTGAGATTTAAATGGCAATAGATATCCCAATAGAGTTTAATTAAGCATCCCATCGTCCAGAGGGCGTATAATGGGACGAATCGATAGCCTCACCCTTCACGGCTTGGTGAAGTTTATCATCTTTGACTATGCATTGCAGGGGTAGCACAGTGCGCTGTAGAAGATTTTACTACGGCTCTGCTTTCACCCAGCTGTGTAATTCTTTCCTTTTCTCTACTGACCATGTCATTCCTGCTTGTTCTTGAGTGAGCGCCATGTAACAATTGACAATGGCTCTGCACAAGCTTGCATCTTGTAGTATACTACCCTCCACCCTGCCGTGTGTCTCTTCAGCAAAGAGATCAATCTAGTGTCGTCCAATGAGTCATTTGACCTTGAGGACAAACAATCTGGCCGATGCTAGTTTCAAGTAAAGCCTTACATTTGAATGTTAACTTGATGGTTTTTATAACCTTCACATTGATGGGAGCGATGACGAACTCTCAAACACGATCGCCGCCAAGAGCACCACGGCCCTTTGTTAACACAGTCGCCCCCACGAGCACCACGGCCCTCTGTTAACACGATCGTCGCTACGGGCACCACGACCCTCTGTTATGCAACAACATTGCATGTGACTCGTAGCAGTTGGGTGGCATTTCCCATAGCAGTACTATTGTCGGGCACAGCCCTGCCCTGCCATGCCATGCCCTGCCTGTCTGGCCTCTGCCCTATCCGCCATACCTCCGCCATACCGTACCAACCTGGCCTCTCGGCAATACCACTTTCATGCCTCCGTCATGTCTCTGCCATGCCTCTGCCATGCCTCTGCCATGCCTCTGCCATGCCTCTGCCATGCCTCTGCCATGCCTCTGCCATGCCTCAGCCATGCCTCTGCCATGCCTCTGCCATGCCTCTGCCATGCCTCTGCCATGCCTCTGCCATGCCTCTGTCATGCCTCTGCCATGCCTCTGCCATGCCTCTGCCATGCCTCTGCCATGCCTCTGCCATGCCTCTGCCATGCCTCTTCCATGCCTCTGCCATGCCTCTGCCATGCCTCTGCCATGCCTCTGCCATGCCTCTGCCATGTCTCTGCCATGCCTCTGCCATGCCTCTGCCATGCCTCTGCCATGCCTCTGCCATGCCTCTGCCAT
>SDVV010017189.1:0-14048 GCA_016164225.1 Gammarus roeselii | reverse complement strand
CGTGCATCACGAGCGTGTCGCTTCATACAATGCGTCACACGTGCATCACGAGCGTGTCGATTCATACAATGCGTCACACGTGCATCACGAGCGTGTCGCTTCATACAATGCGTCACACGTGCATCACGAGCGTGTCGCTTCATACAATGCGTCACACGTGCATCACGAGCGTGTCGCTTCACACAATGTGTCACACGTGTCTAGGTTTTTAGTGCTTGAATTAATATGCACAATTTTGCCTTTTCAAACTGCATGTTGCAACCCATCTCTTCGTTCTATAAACGAATTTCCTCTGCCTTATAAAAAAATTATTACACCTGATAGAACGCATACGTGCAGGAATTATTGAATTATTGCACTCATGCAGTGTACCATGTTACACTTTTGTTATTATTCTGAGTAATTTCCATTCAAATTATTTTTCTTCATGTTCCTTGGAGTTACCCACATTGCCTCTTATCTTGTTCATGGGGGGTTCTGTTCAATTATCAGATCCATTTTAATGTGTCATAGAAATATTATTATAACACGCATATACAAGTCGTTATGTTACCGGTGTAATTAATTTCAACATTTCTGACTCGTGTGCCAAACAATCGTGAGTAAATGTAATTTTCGATCCTACGATGGATAGTGAAGTAGGTTAGGCCAGGTTGGGTTAGGATAACATAAACTGCATATCCAACAGCGAACTGAGATACCATCGTAATTTTTCCCTTAAAGGCTGGTGCAAATTTTGTCCCTGCCCTCTGGTCAAAAAAATCCATTGATGTACTTTTTTTTCGGTTGGCACGCCAATGAAACCATCCCTTTCTAACAGCCTTTATGGCGCTGAATTCCGGCTGAGAGCTGTAGGCGAATATTATAATTGAGTTACACTTATTTTGAGAGCTACTGATCTTAAAGTACACCCTAAGAGGTATGCGACAAAACAAGCCATGCAGCATACATCATAGCGTGTATTGAACACGTTCGAGGACTCGTAGACGATGAAATATTGTAAACTTCTAAGGGTTGTGTTCAATCGGCATCGCATTGAAACCCAGTCTTGCATCACATAAGTTAAAAGCAATGACAATCGACTTGTCGATTAATCAAATACCTATAATTTCAGTCAGTGAAACACCTATAATTTGAGTTAGTGAAACACTTATAACTTCAGTCAGTAAAACACCTATAGTTCCAATCAATGAAACACCTATAATTACAAATAGTGAAACACCTATACTTTCGGTCAGTAAAACACCTATAATTTAAGTTAGTGTACCACCTACAATTTCAGTCAATGACTCGACAAAGTGGTGGAAATATTTCTGTTTGGCATGCTGTCGTTGTTACCTGGACAGGCAAGTACGGAGCGATTCTCCTCCCCTCACCTGAAGAGATTCAATCCCTGTTGCGTGGAGTTGGAGGAATTATTTGTCACTTGGAGACAAGAGCCTTTCTTGAGTCACTGGCTCAGACTCTGAGCCGTCTTCTTGTGTGCACCTGCGTGTATTTCAGATGACATCACACAGCTTGCACCAGCTGCAGCTGATAGTGATGAATTACTTCCCAGTTTAGATGAAGCGAAGTATAACGTGGAATAGAGCGTGGATCAACTGTACGGAAGGGGGTGTGGGGGGGGGGTAAAGCAGTTGTCGCTATCTCGAAAGAATGTACACCCACCAGGTTCATTGAGATTGAAGAGCGTTGTATGCCTTGATAACTTTTAGATTGCGTGCTGTGATTTGTAACTGTTCTGACTGGTGGTGTGCGTTCAATACATCTTTGTATAGAACTTGTACTACTATGGCCATGATGGTTGTTAAAAAAGTCTTCGAATTATTATAATTATTATTATCATTATAATTATATCCACTTAGGTATAAGATGACCACAGGGATCAGCATGGGAATGCAATAATTAGTTAGACAAGGGGAAGGTACTGCAGTCTATCACTCATAGGGAGCGTCATATCAGATTGATCTAAACTCACCCCCAGAGTGTCGCTAGCCGAATCCTGAGAGCCGCAGTGTAGGAAGATACAGTCTAGCCCACCCCAGCCCCTCCGCTCTCTCGCCCTCGTGTAGCTCCAAGCAGGGATAATCGCCGCCGTGAGTCCTGACGTCAGTCCTCAATTGGACTCGACATTAAGGATGCTCTGCAATGCAACGACTCCTCCCCCCCCCCTGTTAAGGATGCTCTGCAATGCAACGCCTCTTCCCCCCCTCCCTGTTAAGGATGCTCTGCATTACACGTGCGGAGGCGGCGACCCCTTCAGGAAGCTCAGAAACGGGTTCGTCCATTGGGTGTATCCGTGAGAGGGAGGAGACGGCGGCGGAGGGTAGCGTGATGTGCGGGGGAGGGTGGCGTGATGGGCGGCGGAGGGTTGCGTGATGTGCGGGGGAGGGTGGCGTGATGGGCGGAAGAGTGTAGCGTGATGTGCGACGGAGTATATCGTGATGTACGGTGTAGGGTGGTGTGATGGGCGGCGAAGGGTGGCGTGACGTGCAGTGGAGGGTTGCGTGATGTGCGGTGAAGAGGGGTGTGATGGGCGGTGGAGCGTAGCGTGATGTGCGGAGGTGTATAGCGTGATGTACGGTGGAGAGTGCTGTGGGGGCGGTGGAGTGTATCGTGAAAGGCGGTGGAGGACAGCACGATGGGCGGCGGAGTGTGGCGTTATGTGCTGTGGAGGGTGGCGTAATGTGCGGTGGAGGGTGACGTAATGTGCGGTGGAGGGTGGCGTGATGTGCGATGGAGGGTGGCGTGATGAGCGGTGGATGGTGGCGTGATGTGCGGTGCAGGGTGGCGTGATGTACGGTAGAGGGTGACTGGGTGGGCAGCAAAGAGTAGCATGATGGGCAGCGGAGGTGGCGAGATGGGCAGCGGAGGGTGGCTTGATGGGCGGCAGAAGTGCATGGGCGTGATGAACAGCGAAAGGTGTTGTGATGAGCGGCGGAGGGTGGCGTGATGAGCGGCGGAGGGTAGCGCAATGAGCGGTGAAGGGCACACTAGTGTTTACAAATGTAAGAAGACAACGTCACGCCTTTTGACCCAAACTAGGTTACCTTTTGATAGCAAGAAGATTAGTTCTGAAGTAGAACGTCAAAAAGAGTATCATGTGTCTGTGTAATTTTTGCATTAAATGATCAAAAAAGAGGAAGGTTGTATTATGAAATAACACTTAACGATGTCACTCGAAACAAATTCAAATCAGCACCTAAAGTGTAAGTCCCCCCACATTGTTGATTTGAAACCAATGCTGATCGGTGTCATTGCTGAGTACCAATAACGAGCACTATTTTAGTCGGCCGGGTGTCATTGTCAGACTCACGAATACGCTGGTACTAATGCCGGAGACTGTTTCTGAAGTGTGCTACGCCCGGATGCTATTTTTGTATTGTCGAGTCGCGATGAACGCTTCGACTGCATCGCTGATTACAACTTCCGCTAAAAGTTTGTTCCATCCCTCAACAACTCTATTAGTCAAAAGTTGCACGTGATGTCGAGTGAGAAACACTTCCCAACGACTTCGTAACCATTATTCCTGGTCACTCCGTTCGCATCTTGAGTAAATGGCTCGGTCAGGTAATGTTTTCCAAGCCTTTCAAAACCTCCACACTGATATCATGTCACCTCTAACTCGACGCTTCTCTGGCGTGCATGGGTTGAGTTCACGAATTCTGACTTCTTACGATTTATTGCGCAGCGAGGGCATAAGTTTGGTAGCTCAATGTTGAACCTTCCATAGTTTTATAACGTCTTCTCTAAGATATGGAGAGTAGAATTGGACTGATTACTCAAGATGCGGTCTAACAAATGTATTGCACAACTTGAGAATACTGAGTCTGCTCTTGTACGGGACAGCACGGGATACCAGCCCTAGCATTTGATTCTATGCACATCGTTACATTGCTTGCAGCTCTATAAAACGATACTAATGATGGCATTATTCAGTAGTGCCGATCACTAAAGAGATCCCTCTCTTTAATTAGTGACCGGAATCAGCTCCTTCCATGACATGGAATATTCGTGCGTGGGATTGTGGGTACCTTTGTGCATAACTTTACACGTGTCGACAAGGAATTTCATTTCCCCATTTCTAACCAATCAACCATTTTGTCAAAGTTCAATTTGATCTGCTGACACTCAAGTTCGGTTTACACTTTCCCGCCGAGCGTAGCATCGTCTTCAAACATGCTCATGATCGTAGCACATATTTATCGAGATCATTTATGAGTTATTAGCTTACCTCGAATACCGGTGCTGTGCAATGGACTCCCTAAGCGTCTGTGAGAGACTTCATCAAAGGCTTTTTGGAAATTAAAGAATTTAATATTGATTGGAGTTTTTCTTCGTAAATTTCAGTTATATTCATGGTAAAAGCAGCGGGTACGTAAGACACGAACGAATGTGTCTGAAACCATGCTGAGAGTTCTAAGAGTCCTGTCATTTTCTTTGTAATCAAACTTTTCATCAATTGGCTATGACTGAGGTAAGTTTAATTAGTCGGTGATTGGCAAAACACTTTTTGTCACTTTTTTATAAAATTGGAGTAACGTTGGCCTCATTCCATTGATAGGGGCGAGTGCCCTTTGTGAGTAACGTTGGCTTCATTCCACTGATAGGGGCGAGGGCCCTTTGTGGAGTAACGTTGGCTTCACTCCACTGATAGGGGTGAGTGCCCTCTGTGAAGTAACGTTGGCCTCACTCCACTGATAGGTGCGAGTGCCCTTTGTGAAGTAACGTTGGCCTCACTCCACTGATAGGTGCGAGCGCCCTTAGTGAAGTAACGTTGGCCTCACTCCACCGATAGGTGCGAGTGCCCTTCGTGAAGTAACGTTGGCCTTACTCCACTGATAGGTGCGAGCGCCCTTAGTGAAGTAACGTTGGCCTCACTCCACTGATTTGTGCGAGCGCCCTTTGTGAAGTAACGTTGGCCTCACTCCACTGATAAGGGTGAGTGCCCTTTGTGATGGATTGGGTGGAATTTTTTGATACATGTTCGACCAATTTGTTCTTAGTTTCCTTCAGTAGGCTAGAATGAACTTGGGCTGTACCAATAGATTTCGTGACTTTCTAATTTATCGATATATTTAGTAACTTGGCCATGGGAAAAGTGTACTGTTGCTAAGGCTTCAATTCGTCTGTCTTCTATGATGTCCTGAGTACTAGGAATATTCGGACTTACTGTTGCTAAGGCTTCAATTCATCTGTCTTCTATGATGTCCTGAGTACTAGGAATATCCGGACTTACTGTTGCTAAGGCTTCAATTCGTCTGTCTTCTATGATGTCCTGAGTACTAGGAATATCCGGACTTACTGTTGCTAAGGCTTCAATTCGTCTGTCTGCTATGATGTCCTGAGTACTAGGAATATCCGGACTTACTGTTGCTAAGGCTTCAATTCGTCTGTCTGCTATGATATCCTGAGTACTAGGAATATCCGGACTTACTGTTGCTAAGGCTTCAATTTGACTGTCTGCTATGATATCCTGAGTACTAGGAATATCCGGACTTACTGCTGCTAAGGCTGTCTGCTATGATATCCTGAGTACTAGGAATATCCGGACTTACTGTTGCTAAGACTTCGATTCGTCTGTCTGCTATGATATCCTGAGTACTAGGAATATCCGGACTTACTGTTGCTAAGACTTCGATTTGTCTGTCTGCTATGATATCCTGAGTACTAGGAATATCCGGACTTACTGTTGCTAAGACTTCGATTCGTCTGTCTGCTATGATATCTTGAGTATTAGGAAAATCCAGATTTACTATTGCTAAGGCTTTAGTTTGTCTGTCTGCTATGATATCCCAAATGTTAGGAATATCCGGATTTTCTATCGTAAATACAGAATATTGGTTCTGTAAGGCACTTATTCTTTATATATAATGTCGTTTGTTTCTAGCTCATCACAGATATTGATTGTTTTTTCGCTCAAAATATATGGAAAAAATAGTTTCGGATTAGTTTTGGCGTTCGCCACAATTATATTTTCTTGACCTAGCTATTTTTTTCGCGACTGCAATTTTATTTTCCAGTACTTAGGCTGATGGAGGAGAGCGTGATGGGTGGCGGAGGGTGGCGTGATAGACGACGAAGGGTGGGGTGATAGGTGACAAAGGGTGGCATGATGAGCAGCGACGGGTATCGTGATGGGCGGCGGAGGGTGGCGCGATAGACGACGAAAGGTGGGGTGATGGGTGACAAAGTGTGGCATGATGAGCAGCGAAGGGTGGCGTGATGGGCGCTGGAGGGTGCCATGATAGAAGATGCAGGGTGGGGTGATGGGTTACAAGTGTTTAAAAGTGCAAGAAGACAACTACAGGCCTTTTCGCCCAAACTAGGCTGCCTTTTGATAGCAAATGGATACATTCTGAACAAGAACGTCTAGGAGCGTTTCATGTGCCCTTTCTGTTTATTAAATCAACACGAAAGGGGATGGTTTAGCTATTCAAAAATGATTTATGTAGAAATTATAGAGCTGTGACTCGACGTTTTGATTGTATTGCTGTTTACAACCTCCGCTGGAAGCTTGCACCATTCTTCGACTAAGCTATTCGTGAAGAAATTGCGCGTGATGCCGAATGAGAAACGCTTCCGAACGATTTTGTTTCCATTATTCTTTGTCACTCCGCTCGCATCTAGAGTAAATAGGCTTATTCGGTCGACGTTTTCCTTACTCTTCATAATCGTCCACTCATAGATCATGTCACCTCTGACTCGACGCTTCTCTAGTGAATAAAGAATGAGTTTACGTAGTGTCTTCGTACGATTTATTGCTCAGTGACGGGATAAGTTTGGTAGCTCTACGTTGAACCTTCTCTAATTTAATAACGTATTTCCTAAGATACGGAGAACAGAATTGAACAGCATACTCGAATTGCGGTTTAATAAATGCATAGTTTAACTCAAGAGTACTGTTTGTTTTTGTACGAGATAGTGCGGGGTATCATACCTAGCATTTTGTTGCCGTTATTTGGCAGCATCGTTACATTGCTTGCTGCTTTATAAGTCGCTGCTAATGATGACACCTAAGTCTCTTTCCTGGGTGATAGGAATCCCTTTTTTACCTGACATTGATTATTCGTGCATGTGTTTATGCGGAACAATGAGCATACCTTTAGATCTGTCTACATTAAATTTCATTTGCCACTTTTCTGACCAATCAACAATTTTGTTCAAGTCAAATTGGATTTACTGACACTCTAGTTCGGTTAGCACTTCCCCTGCTATGCTCGTATCGTCTGCAAACTTACTAATGTTCTGAAGTACGTTTCTATCGAGATCGGGTATGAATATTATGAAGAGAACTGGACCTAACACGGATCTATGAGGCACGCCGCTTGTAACATTACCTCAAGGGGAAGAAGCACCGTTAAGTACAACTCGCTGCCGTCTGTCCGTAAGCCAACATTTTATCCAGTTGTTAAACTCGCCTCGAATACCAATGCTGTGCTCTTTATTAACTAAACACTTGGTCTAGGGTGGATGGATGATTATTCAATTTATAGATCACAACACTTTATTTTGGTATTTTAGTATTTCTTATTTCATCGGCTCTATTATTTATCTGTGCCCTTTTTTCATGATGATCAATTTTGGATTGGTTATTTAATTACTAATCATTAGACGCCCGCATGGGCCCTAGGTGGACTATGCGGTGTGTTAGTTAGTCTAGTCCAACCTACGGTGGGTGAATTTGCACTCTCCCTGGCGCTTAATAAATGTTCGAGCACAGGTAGGCGTTTTGATAGCTAAATGGCGAAGTAATGTTTATGTTGATCTTAGAGAGTGAAAGACTTGAATGGCACTGTGCGTGGAGGGGACGAGGCGAGTCGAGACCGGTTGAGGCGAGTGGAGACCGGTTGAGGCGAGTGGAGACGAGTCGACTGGGGAGGCGATGAGTCGAGACGGACCGAGGCTGATCGAGTCTAGGTGGCCCTGGGAGCGGAGGGTACTCGTCAGACCCACGGGATTCGAGGGACCCGGTGGTTTCGAGAACCCGGTAGACTCGGAAGACCAGGAAGATTTGGAAGGACCCACTTGGACCCTTCTGGGGCCTTTTGGGGCACCCTTGAGACCCTTTGGGACTCCCTTGAGAAACTTTGGGACCCTCTTGTGGTCCCTTTGAACCCTGGGACCCCTGCTTCCCCCTCCACACGCTGTGAACCCCATATACAGAAAAATGTGTATGTGAAATTCTTGAGTAGAACAATTAGCTATTACAGTCCACATATTACTGGCACAGGGGGGGGGAGCCGCGTCAAGGTTGATTGAGGTGCGTCGAGAGATCAGTCGAAGCACGTGGAGGCGAGTCAAGTTGGGTACGACGAGTCGAGACTGGCCGAAATGATTCGAGACAAGCCGAGATGAACTGAGACGAGGGGACTCGAGGGACTTGGGAAGCTCGGGGGATCCGGGGACTTCGATTACCCTCCGGAACACATCGGGTTGTTTTATTGGAACCTGAAAAACCTCTGACCACCCCCTCCCCCCACCCCATCCCCCTCCCCCCGCTCTTATTCTAAAATGTTTGACTATAAAAACTTGTTATAGTCCACAGGATTACTCCCCCTCTGGCAGAGGGGGAGAGCCGCGTCGAGGCTGGTCAAAGTGCGTCGAGATCAGTCAAAACATTTTGAGGCGAGTCGAGTTTGGGGCGACGAGTCGAGATTGTGAAACACTTTGAAACATTTTATTACCACATCTGTTTACAAGTTTTATATTACAAATGAACATCAACCGAACAGAATATAAACCTGATAACATGTTTAGTATGATTTAAAAAAAATGATACACAGAAACAGAATGAGGACCCGGAGAAGCAAAAATGTTTTGAGTGCAACCTACCTAGACCTGAACCTATTGCAACAGTTACCTAATGTAAGTGGTATGTCAGAAATTCTAGAAAAGTACCGAAAATCTCAATAATATTGAAGAAAAACTAAAGATAATATTGTTCAAAAACTGTATTAATAATGTGAAACAAAATGTTGTTTGAGTTTGGATTTGTATGTATGTATAGACATACAGTCGTTTACCCCTAATTAGGGGTGGCTAAGTTAGGCTGACACAGGGGGGAAAGCGCCCAATCTTTTCCCATTCAAAAGACAGCCGTGTCCATGCCGAGGCTCGAACTCGCGACATGCCGCACCAGAGGTTGACACTGCAGTCGGATACGCTAACCCCTCGGCCCGGCGAGGTGCTTAAGTAAATAATAAAGATGAAGATTTTATTATATTTGGAATAGAATTCCACAATTTCACATCCTTATAGATAATGGAGAATTGCGATTTGGCTTTATTAAACCTTGTTGTATTGAATGACTCTCGGTTTCTTGTTGAGTGCAAATGTACATCAGACTGGTGCTGTAAATGATCCAGGAGATGCCTATCATGGTCAAGATGAACAGTTTTATACATATAGACAAAAATTTGGAAGCTATAGAGATCTTCAATGTTAAGAATATTCCTCGATTTGAAACAACTACTTGAGTGTCCTGTATAAGGAAAGTTATTTATGCTACATGCTTTCTTCTGCATGACTACCATTTTACCCGTTACATTTTTATGGCTTGCAAACCAAGCTTCAGTTCCATAGAAGAAATAGGGTTGAACTAAGGAAAAATAAAAATATTTTGAGAACTTCTGGAGGAAGAAAATATTTTAACTTATACAGGATACCAATTGATTTGCTTAGTTTAGTTGAAATATAATCACTGGATTTTTGAATGTAAGATGACGGTCGAGATGCATGCCGAGAAACTTAATGTGATCCACTTCACTAATATTAGCATTTCCCATTTCTAACGAAGGAATATCAATGTTACGTTTGTATGGGAATGTAATAAATTTGTTTTATCAACATTCGTGCAAATTTTATTTGTGTCAAGCCAATTTTTTACAGATATTAATTCATTATTTACTTTAATCGCGATGTCCATATCCGTTTTTGAAAATGAGGCTGACAAGGTACTATCATCGGCAAATAGGACGTATTTGAATAGATTTGAGAAATTTGGAAGATCATTTATAAAGATTTGAAACAATAATGGCCCTAAGATTGAGCCATGAAGGACCCCAAGACAAATATTGAGAAGATTTGATTTACAGTCATTTATTGCATTGTATTGTTGTCTATTGAAAAGGTATGATCGAAACCAATCCAATGCTAGTCCTCGTACTCCATAGAAGCGTAACTTGGATAGTAAAATATTATGATCAACGCTATCGAATGCCTTCCGAAAGTCTATAAATAGGGATAGTACAACTTGATCTTAATCTAAATTTTGATATAGAAAATTAATTAGGTAAAATATTGCTTGCAACTGTTGATTTTTTGTTCCGAAACCCATACTGACCACGATAAAGAATGTCTCGTTGTCTAAATAATTATGCAGTTATTTGTATGCGATTTTTTCGAATATTTTACTAAACATCGGCAATATTAAGAAAGGTCTATAATTACTGATATTCTCTAGTTCACAAGTTTTGGGAATTGGGATGACTCTCTCAATTTTAAAAACTGAGGAAATATACCAGATTTAAATGATGCTAAAACAGGAGACAATATCACACACGAATTTCATAACTCTAACAGGTACCGAGTTTATATCACACTTCTTGTTCTTAAGAGACACAATAGAACTCCCTTCATCTTGTGGTGTTGTAGCTTTAAGAAAGAACGAATTAGGGTAATCACCTTGCATGGAATGTAATGGATCAAAAGGGTTATCGTTACAAGATTCAGCAATTGACTTACCAATTCCAACAAGAAACTCATTAAATACGTTATCAATATCCACATCGTCCTCGTATCTAATGTCTTTGTGCACAATAGTTTTAATAGCGTCTTTCTTTTTATTTGTGCCTGAAAGTCGGATGAGTTTATTAATTAGATTCCATGTTATTTTGTGTTATCTTTAAAGTTGTCAAACTTATCTTTGAAATATTGTTTTTTAAATACTCTTATTTGATTTGTAACATAATGACAAAACATTTTAAACTCATGTTCGAGGTATTTATTTTGCATCTATGATATACAATATGCTTCTATTTTAATAATATTTGAAAGAATGGTAGATGTGATCCATGGTTTCTACTCAGATTTTTGAGACATAGTTTTTATTTGATAGGACAGCAATTATTGTAAGTTGAGTATAGTATATCAGAAAAGTCTTTAATGGCATCGTCCGGATTCCTATTATCCTTAATGTTTTGAAAATTATGATTACTCAAGTTAAATTGCATTGATTTCAAAGATTCTTCGATAATATTGCGGTACTTTATGGATTCATTTCCAAGATTTCCAACATGGGACTTATTAGTAAAACACTCTTCTTTTTCATTGAAAAGACGGGAGGTGATGCGAAATGTCTGACAGTATTATTCCTGAGTTGAACTCATAAGGGGAAGTTGTGAATATGTTGTCAGTTAGTGTACATGTAGCAATTTTTTTAGATATTTGAGTAGACTCAGTTATCAGTGGAATCATGGATATAAGTATTCAAACAGTTGGTAAAATACAAAGTTCCGGCATCATTGTCGGAGTTGAGAAGATTGAAGTTGAAGTCACCACACAAAATAACGTTGTTCTTGTTAATATCGCCAGTTTGCAAAACAAAATTTTGTAGATAGTCTGTAAAACTATTATAATTGGCTGAGGGTAAATTATAAATGGTACCTATTGTATAGTTCGATTTTTGGATTCGAAGCATATTTTGAGAAATAAAGATTCAATAAAAGAAATATGGGAGAGCTTCTGAACTTTAAAGCAGTCACGAACATAAACAGACACTCCTCCACCACGCGTACCGTTGATCATGAAGGAATGAAATGACTGGTAGTTTCCAAAGGCATCGAGAGACTTCTTTGACTCCGTCAGCAAACTTTCAGTGAAGCAAATAATGTCAAATTTATGGTTAAGTGCGTAAAAAAGAGTATGTACCCTGTCAATATTAGAACAGAGTGATCTTATAATGAACTTCTGCTAAATCTTCATTAGATGTATGTTTTATTTTATTAAATGTATCTATGTCAAAATAATCACTTTGATCGTCACGATTTAGTTGACGATATATTTGATTAAAATTATTAAAGTCGGCATCAATCTGTGGAAATAACTCATCTTCTTCTTCATTCATAAATTTTCAGTGGATGAAAATTTGATTGTTTATTTACCTAGAAGCTAATAAACTAAATGGTAATTCACCCCGCTAGCGAGGTGTAACATTAACAATGAGGAACAAATCGTGATCCCCACGATCTATGCAAGATTTTGCCGTGTTACATTATTGTTGATAAACATATGAAAGGAAATAAATCAGTAGAAAACATTGGCAAATGATACAAAGACTAGAAAATATGGCTCTATGAAGACTGGTATTCAAACATTGGGTGAGCAGAGCTGCTGTGAATTATGGCCATTCGTCTACGAAAGAGACAGAAGTGTCACTTATCTGTTTACTGAGCAGTTTATCAAGAGCTCGACGGTTGTTGACAGTGAACTTGCGATATTGTTGACTGCCGTGACCAGCAGAACCAATCGTGGGTAGCCACACACAAACACTACCCTATTGAGACCGACAGTTACCGAAAACATTGGGATATTTCTTCCTGGCACAACAGAGCACGTACATGATGGTGTGGCGAGTGTGCGTCAGAGATTCGTGCACAAAAATTTGATCAGGCTTCTTCTCTTTACAAGCAGACAGATTTTACTCCTGACGTCGCGTCGACACAGTTTAAAGTTGACACTACGTTTGTCAGGGCCTCGATCACGTTTCTTGCCGATCCTGTGAGCCACGCTGATGTCCTCCTCAGAAATGATGACGCCGGTCTTTTCAGACAGTGATTTCTTTGCGAGCGCATTGCAGTCTCCGTCTGCTCTCACTTCGGGGATGTCACCAGAGCAGATAAGAGTGTTCTTCTTCTCATTAACCTGGTTGTCATCCACCGCTTCCTCCAGCAGGACCACCCGCTTCTTCAGTTCCTCCAGACTACGTTAGGTCACTGATCTGCTGCTCTTTGTCCGCTAATTTGGCATCGAAATACGAGATGATGCTGGACATTAGGCCCTCACAAATCAGTTTCCCCTCCTTGGACAGTTTACTGGTGTCCATGGCTGGCAAGCCAGCAATAGCCCCAGTGGGTGTCTTTGGTGTCCGTAGATCAGCATTTCTCCCTCGCGACCCCATAATGTCAACAGAGTGAAGCTTGAAATAAGATTATTACTGCAAGAAACGCACCGAAGAAAGCGGAGGAACTCGAAGAAAACGGAAGACGTTAAAATTTGCACGCGAAGTTGCAAGACATTTTGAATTGTACGAGGTCACTGCATAATCACTGATAATGAATGGAATATAGAAATTTATCCATCAATCAAACGACCATTGGGTTGACTAAATGTTCACGGGGCAACACAAACCTTTTTTAACTATAAAAATTTCGTACACGTCACAAAACCACTCATTTTGCTGGAGAGCTCAATTAACACGGATGTTTACGAGAGGGAGAAGAAGTTGAATGAAAAACTGGCCTAAATGAGTCGAGACAAGCCGATATGAGCTGAGACGAGGGGACTCGAGGGACCAGGGGAGCTCGGGGAACTTTGGTTACCCTCTGGAACCCATCGGGCTCTTCTGGGACCGAAGGGACCTCTGTCCCACCCACCCTATCTCCCTAAACAATAAGTGTGATGTCAATAATCTGAGCAGTTTTTCACCCCATGATGAACCTGTCCTCTCTTTCTTTTTCACGATCAACAATTTTGTCATCTAAAATAATGTAAATGTATTTTTGCGAGAGTTCCTGTTTGTGATTTTGTGAATAAGTGTTTCCTCAGTCTGTGCTTGCTTGCGCGGGCACGGACCATATGTAATTTCTGTGGTTGGCCTGCACCGCGTAGCTATAATCCTTGTGATGCTTTGCGGTTGGAGTCGATCTTTTTGAGTTACTGAGTCAGCTTTCAAGTCACTAGTTTTCTGGTTACTAGTTTTATGAGGTCAAAAGACTCGTTCGAGAATAAATTAGTTTTTCAAGCGGTACGTACAATTGCATGGTACC
>SDVV010017188.1:0-14049 GCA_016164225.1 Gammarus roeselii | reverse complement strand
GTGTGGCGGAGCGTATTGCCTTGCTTAATCTTATAAGGTGTGGCGGAGCGTATTGCCTTGCTTAATCTTATAAGGTGTGGCGGAGCGTATTGCATTGCCTAATCTTATAAGGTGTGGCGGAGCGTATTGCATTGCTCAATCTTATAAGGTGTGGCGGAGAGTATTGCCTTGCCTAATCTTTTAAGGTGTGACGAACGTGTTGACTTGCTTAATCATATAAAGTGTGTCGGAGCGTATTGTCTAGTCAAATCTTTCAAGGTGTAGCAGAACGTATTGCCTTGCCTAATCTTATAAGGTGCGGCGGATCGTATTACCTCGCCTAATCTTACAAAGTGTGGTGAAGCGCTTTGCCTTGCCTAATCTTATAAGGTGAGGCGGAGCGTATTGCCTTGATTAATCTTGTATGGTGAGGAGGGATTTGCCTTCCCTTACCGTTCAAGGTTTGGCAGTACGTATTGCCTTGCCTAACCTCTCTAGGTGTGGAAGTACGCATTGCTTTTCCTTCCTCGTCAAGGTGTGGCGGAATATATTGCCTTGCCTCACTTGTCATGGTATGGCGGTCCGTATTGCTGTGCCTAATTTCTCAAGATGATATCTAATCTTGTAAGGTGTGGCGGTACGTATTGCTTCACCTTACGTTGTAA
The DNA here is from genome assembly GCA_016164225.1 of Gammarus roeselii. NCBI lineage: Eukaryota > Metazoa > Arthropoda > Malacostraca > Amphipoda > Gammaridae > Gammarus > Gammarus roeselii. The sequence goes on along the minus strand of SDVV010017188.1, from coordinate 13,405 downwards.
GGTGCAGCGGTACGTATTGCTTCACCTTACGTTGTAAGATGTAACGGTACGTATTGCCTTGCCTGATGTTGTAAGCTGTATGATACGTATTGCTTCACCTTACGTTGTAAGGTGTGGCGGTACGTATTGCCCTGCCTGATGTTGTGAGGTGTGGCGGTACGTATTGCTCCACCTTACGTTGTAAGGTGTGACGGGACGTATTGCTCTGCCTGATGTTGGAAGGTGTGACGGTTCGTATTGCTTCACCGTACGTTGTTGGGTGTGGTGGTACGTATTGCTTCATCTTACGTTGCAAGATGTGGCGGTACGTATTGCCCTGCCTGATGTTGTAAGGTTGGCGGTACGTGTTGCCTTACCTGATGTTGTAAAGTGTGGCGGTACGTTCTGTTTCACCTAACGTTGTAGAATGTGGCGGAAAATATTGCCCTGCCTGATGTTGTAAGGTAGGCGGTATGTATTGCTTCACCTTACGTTGTAAGGCGTGGCGGTACGTATTACCCTGCCTGATGATGTAAGGTGTGGCGGTACGAATTGCTCCACCTTACGTTGTAATGTGTGGCGGTACGTTTTGCTCTGCCTGAGGTTGTAGGGTGTGGTGGTACGTATTGCTTTACCTTACGTGGTAAGGTGTGTTGCTACGTATTGCCCTGTGTGATGTTGTAATGTTGGCGTGCGTATTGCCTTGCCTGATGTTGTGAGGGGGGCGTGCTTATTGGCCTACCTGATGTTGTAAGGTTGGCGTGCGTATTGCTCTGCCTGATGTTGTAAGGTTGGCGTGCGTATTGCCCTGCCTGATGTTGTAAGGTAGGCGTGCGTATTGCCTTGTCTATTGTTGCAATGTGTGACGGTGCGTATTGCATTGCCCAATGTTGAAAGGTGTGGCGGTACGAATTCCCCTTCCAGATGTTGTAAGGTTAGCGTGCGTATTGCCTTGCGTATTGCTGTAAGGTGTGGTGGTACGTATTGCCTTGCCTATTGTTGTAAGGTGTGGTGGTACACATTGGCTTGCCTAATACTTTCGAACAGCAATTTCCGTCGACACTATAATTGATCCTGCATTCGAAACATAAATCCTTGTTCCGCCGCATTTGATGCTGCAGTATCCTCCCCTAATGGCACTAATACTCCTTCAAAAGGATTTTTTTCTCCTCGATCCTGCTGCAGTAACAGCTGGGCCTGTTCTTCCACTCTGCACCAGCTGATCCTCGGTCGTTTCAATGATGTCTTTTTACTGTCCGTCAGCCTGTCCCGAGTGTCTGTCCAACACCGGAGGATTTCATTGCTTTGGCTTTCCTCGGCCGTTGGCCGTCGTTGCTTAATATACTCTATAATGACAACGTTGGTTGTCCGGAGCTCGTGTGCTGTACGTCACGATCCTAATATCATCATTTTTTGCCCGTTTGATCGGTCACCATTATTGTAAGTCGTCCGCATGCCGCTGTGAAGTCGTCCTTATGGGGCTGCCACACACGCCTTCGCCATCACATGATGAACCATCTCAGCGACAGTTGGAGAAAATTAAGGAACATCACAAAAAAAAACGAACTGTTTCAGATTTTAACGACAATAATATGCAATAGGAGCCTTCTCATTGCTCATCATGGATGGGGTAGACAAAATTTGAGGAAGTCCGTTTAAAAAATGGTATAGTCATTTAAAGTTGGATATGTTCCCGATCTATTCTTAAATGCCTATTGCATTGCCATAAAATTGATGACTAAAAAATTTAACGAAAAATATACATATTAGTCGCATTTTTTAATAATTACGTTTTTTTTCCGTTCTGGTATTAGTTGGCTGTTTAGTTACTCCTACCCAAACATGTGTCTGGTATTAGTTAGCTGCTTATTAACTCTTACCCAAACATGTGTCTGGTATTAGTTGGCTGTTTAGTTACTCCTACCCAAACATGTGCATGGTATTATTCAGCTGCTTAGTTACTCCTACTCAAACATGTGTCTGGTATTAGTTGGCTGTTTAGTTACTCCTACCCAAACATGTGTCAGGTATTGGTTGATTGTTAAGTTACTCCTACCTAAACATGTGTTTGGTATTAGTTAGCTGTTTATAGACTCCTACCTAAACATTTGTCTGGTATTAGTTAGCTGTTTAGTTACTCCTACCTAAACATGTGTCGTGTACTAGTTAGCTGTTTAGTTACTCCCACCTAAACATGTTTCTGGTATTAGTTGGCTGTTTATTTACTCTTACCTAAACATGTGTCTGGTATTAGGTCGCTGTTTAGTTACTCTTACCTAAACATGTGTCTGGAATCAGTTTGCTATTTAGTTACTCCTACCTAAACATGTGTCTGGTATTAGTTGGCTGTTTAGTTACTCCTACCTAAAAATGTGTCTGGTATTAGTTAACTGTTCAGTTACTCGTACCAAAACATGTGTCGTGAATTAGTTAGCCGTTTAGTTACTCCTACCCAAACATGCACCTGGTATTAGTTGGTTGTTTAGTTACTCCTACCTAAACATGTGTCTGGTATTAGTTGGGTATTTAGTTAGTTTTATCGAAAACATGTGATGGTATTAGTTAGCTGTTTAGTTACTCCTACCTAAACATGTGTCTGATATTAGTTGGCTGTTTATTTACTCCTACCTAAACATGTGTCTAGTATTAGTTAACTGTTTAGTTACTCCTACCTAAGCATGTTTACAAGTGTTTACAAGTGTAGGACGACAACAACAGGCCTATTGGTCCAAATTAGATAGCCTTTCGATAGCAAGAGGGTTAGTCTGGAATAAAACGTCTGAGAGGTCTATTGGCCCAAACTAGGTTGCCTTTTGATAGCAAGAGGATTAGTGTTGAAGTATAACGTCTAAGAGAGCTTCGTGTGCCATTTCTGTTTTTTTTATAACAACAGGAAAGGGAACGGCTTAGCTATATATCGGCGACTTATGTAGAACTTATCGAGCCGCGACTTAAACGTTTCGATTGTATGGCTGTTTACAATCTCCGCTGGAAGTTTGTTTTATTCTTCGACAACTCAATACGTGAAGAAATTGCGCGTGATGTCGAGTGAGAAACGTTTCCCAACGATTTTGTATCCATTGTTCCTATTCACTCCGTTTGTATCTTGAGTGAAAAGGCTTGCTCGGTCGTCGTTTTCCTTACCCTTCATAATCTACCACACTTCTATCATATCGCCTCTAACTCGACGTTTTTCTAGCGAATAAAGATTGAGTTCACGAAGCCTGTCTTCATACGATTTATTCCGCAGCGAGGGGATGAGGTTGGTAGCTCTACGTTGAACCTTCTCAAATTTGATAACGTCTTTTCTAAGGAATGGAGACCAGAATTGAACGGCATACTCGAGATGCGGTCTAACAAATGCATTAAATAACTTGAGCATACTGTGTTGGTTTTTGTACGAGATCATACGGGACATCATACCTAGCATTTTGTTGCTTTTCTTGGCAGCATCGTTACATTGCTTGCTGCTTTTAAAGTCGTGATGACACCTAAATCTCTCTTCTCGGCGACGGGAATTCGTTTTTTTCCAGACATTGAATATCGTGCTTGGGGTTATGAGGACCTATGTGCATATCTTTGTAAATGTGGACATTAAATTTCATTTGCCACTTTTCTGACCAATCAACAATTTTGTTCAAGTCTTGTTGGATCTGCTGACACGGATCCTTGAGGCACGCCGTGGATCCTTGAGGCACGCTGCTTGTAACATTACCCCAGGGGGAGGATGCTCCGTTAAGTACAACTCGCTGCCGTCTGTCCGTAAGCCAGCATTTTATCCAGTTGTTAAGCTCGCTTCGAATACCGATGCTGTGCAATTTACTAATTAGGCGCTTGTGGGGGACTTTATCAGAGGCCTTTTGAAAGTCAAGATAAATTATATCGATTGAAGATTTTGTGTCGTGGATTTCGATTATATTTCTGAGGAAGAGTAGCAGATTTGTAAGACAGGAAGGGTTGTGTCTAACGCCATGCTGAGAGTCGCCAATCAATTTGTTTGTTTCTAAGAATTCTGTAATTTTATCCGTTATCAAACTGCCCATCACATTGCCAATGACTGAGGTGAGACTAATTGGACGGTTACGGAACACTTCATGTCCCCTATTTTGAAAATTGGGGTATTATTGGCCTCTTTCCATTAAGAAAGGCAGGTGCCATTTGTGAGAGATTGGATGAAAATGTTTGATGAATGTTCGGCGATTTTGATACTAGTCTCTTCTAGAGTTCTGGGATGAATTTGGTCTGAACCTGGAGAGATGGTGGCTTTCAATTCATCTATATATTTAATAACTTCGGCGGGGAAAAGTTTTCTGTGGTGAGGGCTTCAATTTGTTTTGCCGCTACGATATCCTCAGGATTAGGAATATCCTGATTCTCTAACGTAAATACAGAGCAAAAGTATTCATTAAGTAGAACACTAATTTAGTGTCGGCCGTTTCTAGCTCACCAACATCGTTCTTGAGAGGACCTATAATAGATTTTGATTTTGTTTTGCCCGAAATAATACTAAAAATTTGTTTCTGATTAGTTTTGCCATTGGCAGCAATTTAATTTTCATAATCTTTCTTCTTACGTTTCAGGACTCTCTTTAGATCTTGTCTGCTAATTTTGTATTCCTTTTTTTCTACGTCGTCATGTGGGTGTCTCTGCTTTGTAATGCTTTACTTTCTTTCGTGAATGAAGGCACTGCATTTCTCCTTTCCAGTACCTGGGCTGATAGACTGCTGTTCGCCTGTTTTTGCGCAGAATATGCTCATGTTCGATAACTTTAGGTACAGTCAAGAAATAGTCAAGCGATTGATTGACATCTTGTCCTAGTGTTATATATGCTGACACCATTGGCTCTTTCAAACCATCAAAATTAGCAAATCTGAAGTTAGGGACTTTTTCTCAGTGTGTTGATGTTTTCAACTCGAGCTCTATCAAAAACCGGATGCAGTTGTGGTCACTAGTTCCGAGTGGTTCGCCTACTTCGACGATCATGAAATGAGAGTCGCTTGCACTAAATAGGAGATCAAGAATATTGCTACCTCTTGTAGGTGTCTTCACCATTTGACGTTGGCCGGTGGCAGTACATTCGTATGATTCCCAATCAATGTCTGGGATATTGAAGTCGCCAAGCAAAATACTGTGTTGTGTTGCGACAACATCGACGAGGGTGATGTAAAGATCGATATCATCTGCAACCTTGTTTTTAGGGGGGCGATAGACGCGAGTGATTTGACATTTCATATGTTTACCGACTACTTGGATTGATACTACTATGTCGTGCCTGTTGTTTGGAATGGTGACTTCTAATATTTGCAGAGTCTTTTTCATGAGAAACAGCACTCCTTTGCCCCCTCGGCCTTGTCTATCTTTGTGGAATAGTGAGTAACCGGGAAGAGTAAATTCGACTAAATAATGCCTGGTGCTCAATTTCATCCACGAATCTGTGATTGCTATAATGTCGATACTTTCATTCAATGCAAGGATACCTAATTCTTCAATTTTGTCTCTGAGACTTCTAGCGTTCACGAAGTAACATTTGAGAGTACCGTTAGTCACATTTACTTGGCTTGCTTGATTTATTTTGCCTCTTCTCTTAGGTGTTTGTGTCGGAGCCAAGACATTCGTTTTCGTTTACACGGGTTGTACTAGCGGAGCTGCGATTATTGCCTCTAACTCGGACTGGATTGATTAATGACAGGAACTTTTTTGCTAGGACCTGTGGTGGTGTTTGGATGGGCACTTGTATTTGTTGTGTATCTCGTGTTGAAACGGACGGAGGTCGCTGTGTCGTTTCGTCGGGCACTGCTGGCGGAGTTGTTGGTATGATATCGTTTCCGTTTTTTGACTTATTTTCGTTGACAAGTCCAGCGCCAATGTTTTTAAGGAAGTTTTCGATGATATCAAGTCCATGCGTGTTAATGCGACCCTCGTTGGTGATTCTATCTAAATTATAGTACTTTGGGTCGATCATCGTATCCCAATGATCCGAGAAAGAGATTTTCTGGGCTTTGCAGAAAGTTGCTAGGCGATTGTTAAGTAAAATCATCTTACTTAACTTGTATCTACTTTTGTTTGGATGGGGCAGCATGCCAGTGTCTTGGAGGTTTGCGTGTGAAGGTTTGATGTTGTTTAGCATGGCTGCCTTCATTTTCCATGTCGATTCCAACTGCGACACGACTTTAGCTACGACTTGTATTTTATTTCGCTTAGATAAATGTATCCTTTCTTTTGCGATTATGCCTTCGACCACGTCAGTTTTCAAATCAGTTTTGCCGAGTAATTTCAGTTAAATTCTCCCTTTTAGCTGGTTTGATTTGAAGAAATTGACATTGTAATCATCAATCACAACAATTTCCTCTGTATTCTGAGAGACCATTTCATCGAGCAATACGTTGAATCGGTTACGTGTATTGGGTCATAAGTGGTGAGATTGTGGTCCAATGTGTGTTGCATTGTCACAGCGTGGCTGCCTCCTACTAACTACAGTTGTGTACAGTGTCTCACTATCTTTGACTGAGTTTTCTATCGGTTTAATACGATCGCTTGTCTCAGCGTCTAGAGCTGAAAGCTTCTTGGCGAATTCGGAGTCTAGGTGCACTTGGAGTTCTTTCACTTAATTTTTGGTGGCCTCGGCATTGTCTTTGACTGCTGCTTATTCGCTGCTTATCAGATCTTTAAATTTGTAAAATTGTTTCGACATGTTTTCTAATTTTAATTCAACAGCAAGCAATCGGGTATCCGTGTTGACTGTCTCAGTTATAGATAATCCATTGGACGAGACTGTCTCTGTTTTGGATAAGACATCGGAGGCGTGACTGATTTGTGCTTTCAGTTGTATGGTTTCCCCTGCCGCTTGACAAAATTTACAGCGCAATGTCATGCATTCCTCATTTGAGGGACTGCTATGGCAATCCATTAGTTTCGGGCTATCTTGAACTGTTATAGAATTCACCGGTGGGAAAATGGACCGTTAGCTTGAGTTCTATTTCTTGTGATTTCTTGTAGATAGCAGATATGAATGCAATACTTACATGAGCAATACGTCTCTGTGCTTATTAGGCAGATGAGATCGCATCATCACTCATTACAGACTTTATGTTTTGCTTGAGCACAACATCATACCATTCTGGATATCATTCGCAGCTTAGTCATTGGTTTCGAGCATGAACAATAATAGACCGGCTAGTGGGCAATAATCCCTCTATGTTTGTTTTTGTTTCTTTTTCATGACGAGCTTGCTGGTCTCAGCCAAACCCTCTGCCCGGTAATGAATTAATAAGTGATCCATCAAACGTTTTTCCTCTATTTTTCAACATCTTAGTTCAACTATTCTTAGGGTTCGATATCACTATCAAGACTTCCTTCATTGGAAATTGGTGCTGAATTATTGCCGGTCCGGAGCCTGCGAGGCATAAGGTAGTAGACGTGGAAGAACTGCAGAATGGGCGATAAATTCTGTAAAAGCTGGTCGTGATTCGAAGAAAAGATTTCCAATGAAGAATATGAGCATGATGCGGGCTAGACAGGAGGTATGATAAGGCCAGACGGGAAGTATGATGCGGGCTAGACGGGAGGTAAGCTACGGGCTAAACGGTAGGTATGATGCGGGCAAGACGAGAGGAATGATGCGGGTTAGGCGGGAGGGCTAGACGGGAGGAACGACTACAAGGCCTTATACTAGACGAACCATTTGCTTAGAAGCATCATAAATATCATAAGCATCACAAACACCAAAGGCTTCATCAATAACACCATAAGCATCATACACATCATTAGTATCACAACACCATTAGCCTTATAAACATCATTAGTATCACAACACCATAAGCCTCATAAACATCATTAGTATCACAACACCATTAGCCTGATAAACATCATTAGTATCGCACCACCATTAGCCTCATAAACATCATTAGTATAACAACGCCATTAGCCTCATAAACATCATTAGAATCATAACACCGTTAGCACCATAAACATAAATTGCAGTACAACACCATAAGCATCATAGACATCATTATCATCACAAACACCGTATGCTTCATCAACATAATTAGCATCACAACTACCGTAAACATCATTGGCATCGTTTGCTCCACCAACACCGTAATCAACATCCGCATCATTAGAGTCGCAAACAACGGTTTTGAGAACATTTCGAAAACATGATTGTCTATAGCATGCAGTTGGATATTTGTGGGCTATCGCCCATATTCAGATGAGCGTACTATTCATAGCAGCTACCAACGTACCAAATGAGCGTACTATTCATAGTAGCTACCAACGTACCAAATGAGCGCAATATTCATAGTAGCTACCTACGTACCATATGAGCGCACTATTCATGGTAGCTACTAACGTACCAAATAAGCGACCTATTTATAGTAGCTACCTATGTACCAAATGAGCGCACTATTCATAGTAGGTACCAACGTAACTAATGAGTGCACTATTTATAGTAGCTACCAACGTACCAAATGAACGCAATATTCATAGTAGCTACCGTCCTATCAAATGAACGCACTATTCATAGTAGCTACCAACGTACTAAATGAGCGCACAATACCAGATGAGCGCATTATACCAGCTACCAACATACCAAATGAGCGCAATATTTATAGTAGCTACCAACGTACCAAATGAGCGCAATATCCATAGTAGCTACCAACGTACCAAATGAGCACACTATTCATAGTAGCTACCATCGTCCCAAATGAGCGCAATATTCATAGTAGCTACCAACGTACCAAATGAGCGCAATATTCATAGTAGCTACTTACGTACCATATGATCGCAATATTTATAGTAGCTACCAACGTACCAAATGAACGCACTATTCATAGTAGCTGCCTATGTACCAAATGAGTGCACTATTCATAGTAGCTACCAATGTACCAAATGAGCGCACAATTCATAGTAGCTACCAACGTACCAGATGAGCGTACTATTCATAGTATCTACCAACGTACCAAATGAGCGCAATATTCATAGCAGCTAGCAACGTACCAAATGAGCGCACTATTCATAGTAGCTACCTACGTACCAAATGAGCGCACAATTCATGGTTGCTACCTACGTATCAACTGAGCGCATTATTCATTGTAGCTACCTACGTACCAAATGAGCGCACATTTCCTATTGGCTACCTACGTACCAAATGAGTGCACTATTTTCAATTGTCACCAACGTACCAAATGAGCGCACTATTCATAGTAGCACCCTACGTACCAAATAAGCGCACTATTCATAGTAGCCACCTACGTTCCAAATGAACGCACTATTCATAGTAGCTACCTTCGTACCAAATGAGCGCACATTGATAGTAGCTTCCTACGTACCAAATGAGCGTACTATTCATAGTAGCTACCAACGTACCAAAATTGAACTAGGAAAATGCTTACTGATATCTAAGTACATTCTACAAAGATTGTTCGGCCCTTATTTTGATTAGATGCAGTATGAGATACACTAATAAGCCTCACACAAACTCATCAACAATAAGTTGCCTCGTCACGGACAATATGTTACTTCTTCACGGAGCAATATGTTGCCTCGTCACGGAAGAATATGTTACCTTGTCTCGGAGCAATATGTTGCCTCGTCACGGAAGAATATGTTACCTCGTCCCGGACTAATATGTTACCTCGTCGCGGAGCAATACGTTGCCTCGTCACGGAAGAATATGTTACCTCGTCAAAGAGCGATATGTTACCTCATCACGAAGCAATATGTGGCCTCGTCACGGAACAATATGTTACCTCATCACGGAGCAATAGGTTACCTCGTCACGGAACAATATGTTACCTTGTCACGAAACAATATGCTGCCGCGTCACGGAACAGCATGTTGCCACGTCACGGAACAGCATGTTGCCACGTCAAGGAACAATACGTTGCATCGTCACGGTACAATATGTTTGCTTATCACGAAACAGTATATTGCTTCGTCACGCAACAATGTGTTGCCTCATCACCGAAGTATATGTTGCATCGTCAATGAATAATATATTGCCTTGTCACTCTACGATGTGTGGCCGGGTCACAGTACAATATATTGCCTCGTCACGAAAAAAATTGTTGTCAGGTCGTATTCAGTTCGGTCCCATGGTGAATAAAAACAAACATCATTACTCGTGCAAAGAAGATGCCGGCGAGGCCAAAGCAAATCCACCCAGTCCATCACCTCCATTAGGCAACAGTTGCTGGCGAGGACACAGCTAATCCACCCAGTCCATCACCTCCATTAGGCAACAGTTGCTGGCGAGGACACAGCTAATCCACCCAGTCCATCACCTCCACTAGGCGACAGTTGCTGGCGAGGACACAGCTAATCCACCCAGTCCATCACCTCCATTAGGCAACAGTTGCTGGCGAGGACACAGTTACTCCATCCGGTCCATCACTTCCATTAGGCAACAGTTGCTGGCGAGGACACAGCTTATCCACCCAGTCCATCACCTCCATTAGGCCACAGTTGCTGGCGAGGACACAGCTAATCCACCCAGTCCATCACCTCCATTAGGCAACAGTTGCTGGCGAGGACACAGTTACTCCACCCAGTCCATCACTTCCATTAGGCAACAGTTGCTGGCGAGGACACAGCTAATCCACCCAGTCCATCACCTCCATTAGGCCACAGTTTCTGGCGAGGACACAGCTAATCCACCCAGTTCATCACCTCCATTAGGCAACAGTTGCTTATTATAGGCTGATCCTCGAAGGAGACCTGCCTTGCCTTGTTTGCTGCACTAAACATTATTTGCAGCTGCAGGCGGTCGTTTGGAGGCAAATTGCCTGGGAACGGAGAACAGTTGTCCTTTAATGGCCTCCAATTGTTGATATTCATGCAGCTTGTAAGGCTCAATAACGTAGGCATGTCTTGAGATGTTCGTAGGCAACATTTGCCAGTTAAAAATACTTAATGTCATCTCGTAAGTAAGGGTAGAATATATAACTATTTAAATCAAACCAATCGATGGATATTGATGGACGACTCTCTATTCTCCAATGTTCAACAAATTATTACATAAGAGAATGTTACATTTAAATGTTGATTTCTATAAAAATATGAAAAAAATCATTCGTCAAGAAAACAAGAGTTGGAAATATCCAACTTGGGACTGTAGATAATATTCCCTCCCGTAATATTTGTCATATGAATCGCAAAATTTGAATCTAATTACATAGGTAACATGACAAGTCACATACGCGCAATATAAAAATATATCATTCAATGACCGATTGAAATTGGGGAACAGTTTCTTCCATGTACGATATTATAAGAAATGTGAGTAAATAAAACTTTAAAAAATACATAGAAAAGCAGATGACACTGATCACTAACAAATAGTAGACATGGTATATTACATTATGGAAGTAAAATTACAATTCAAACAGGTAACAATATGTTACCTTGTCACCTCGTGACAAGGTAACATATTGTTCCCATACTGCTACTCCTTGTTATGTCTGCTGCAACGAAACATAAGTGATTTACCGCTTGTAAACAACCACTGCAGCAAAATGTTATTGATGTGACTGACACAGTAAGAGAATATTCCTTGGATAAAAGCAACCAAGCGACGGAGAGTTTGGTCTTGCCTACGGGCATGTGAGTGCTCAAGAACGAGCTCCTGACCACAAATGATGGGTCCAAGTGGGAGCGGTCATGGTTATACAGTCTGTCAGAAATAGATGAATAAGGCTGTTGTACAAAATACATTTTGCCTACGCTCATTGACAATAATGAATTTCTGCAAGGATAACACACAGATACAGTTAATGACGCAGGGCCAGATCCCCCCGATGATGTGGCGGACGGCATGACCAACCCACTCCTCTTCTGCGCTGAGAAAAAAAGCATGTTCATTTACCTCTAAAGTGTTTGGCCGGACCCCGCAACACACGCTCTGAGTCACAAGCGAAGTCGGACATCTGTGTCAGCAGCAGAGCCCAACAGCTTACACTAGCTGGCCACTTCTGAGTCAAAGTTGCCGGACCCTCCCTCACCCACGACCGTCCCGTTTCTGTACGAGACGACAAGAGCGGGAAAGAGCATCATGGCAGCACCAGCGCTCGTCGATTAAAAAAATTCTCCACTCACGCGTATCCATTGCGTGTTCTCCTGCTGCCTTCAGTCCGATGTCTCTCCACTCCGAAGCCTCTTCCACGCCATGCATCCATCCAATCTTCTGTCTTCCTCTGCGCCTACGCTCACTCACCTGCACCTTTATCGTCATTTTCCTGAATCTCCTCGCATTCATCCTCACCTTGCGTGCGAACCCCACCAGAAACCATGAATCTCCCACCTCATCCTCGATGGGCCTCAAACAACATCACTGCTGAACTTAGACTTTCTCTTATCCGCGCTTGCCCCTCACGTCTCAGTGGTGGCAGCCACCCAACTGAGAGAGAGATAATGTAAAGGCTTCTACTTGCTCAAAAACCTCTGCATTTCGGCGGACCTTGGTTCCAATCCAATCGTCCCTCCGCGAACATTCCATTTTTTTAATTTACACACAATAATTTGCAGCTGCCTCCTCTCACGCACTCTTCCACACAGCGACACTAGCCTACACTTCTTCTAATCCGAATCTGCCACAAGTGCCGCAAACAGCAACTGACTATTTACTCACATTGACCAAATGTGAGGCTATTTGTTCACATTGACCAAATACACTCTCGTGTTCACATCTCCGACCACGCCATCCATTGTCTGGACAATTCTGGATACATAACGAAACCATGTTTCAGAACCACTTTCACTCGGAACCAAGCACTCACCTTGCTCCTTACTCTGACGCATGATCTAGAGCCATATCCAAATCTGTCAAATCCATGCAAGCGCCACACCCTCCTCAACACTTCCTGTCGACTCTATAGCAGAACTTTTCAGGATTCATGAGGGTAAGGAACACATTTTCTCCCTTCCCATGGTACTTCTTACAGACTTACCTTGCTGCATAAATCTGTTCTACAGACCCTCTACCAGTCCGATATCCACACTGTTCTTAGTCAATCGCACTATCTGTACTGTCTCTTAAATTATTGACTGGCTCTCTACCGTACAACTTACCCACATCACACACCAATAAGATTCTACTAGTACTGATGCATTCAATTTTATCTGTTTTGCTCCTATACAGAGGACAATGTAAGCACTGTACCACTCAATAGACACCACCATCGACGCCCGACACAGAACACAGATTTCGAAGCCTACCCAGCAATTATTCGACTGACATTTTGTCACTGAGTCTCAACACGGTCCGACCCATGGGCCTTCCTTGCTTTCTTCACCGTCACCGTCTCCTGCACGTGTTTCTTGGTAATGCCCGCACCAATTTTTGCTTTAAGAACTGTCATCCATGCATTACCACTGACAGCAAAAATGTCAGCCTCTCTGACATCCCCAACATTTGACGATATATCTATCT
>SDVV010017187.1:0-14049 GCA_016164225.1 Gammarus roeselii | reverse complement strand
TTTTTTTTGTCGCTGATGAGGGACATGAAATTGTCTGAAAATTTCGATCATTTAGTAAATTAGTTAGGCATTGTGGCTTTTTATTCCTTTTCACTTCATCCTACCTCGAGATGGAGGTTATTTATCTTAATAAAGTACTACTCGCTCTTTGGTATCAGACTACGTCAACATTGACATCATTGCGTCCAAAACATGTCAATGCATAAAAGTGCATCCTTAAATGACGTTCCTACTGAAACAGTTGTGGAGTTACCATACTTTTAAGCTGTGCTAAGATTTCGGCGAAGAGCCATCGATAAATGCGGACTGGGATTTGCAGGCAGAGTGCCCTAACTACCACGCTACGCTGCTGATGTGTCGGACCCCTTTATAATAAAGTCTGATGTATCAATTTTTTTATCGTAGATTTTATCTTGAAAATTTAGTCATCTGTAAGGGTAATTGCCTTCGTTAGACGATGATCTACTCTCTGTTTTGAGTGAAGACACAATAACCAAAAATGGTTCAAATAAATTATAACTTTTGTTATCTCGATTCTCTCGATAAGAAGCTATTTCTCTGTAATGATTACGAGCCATATGGTTTTGCATTGCGCTTCTGGTTTAGTTCGAATGAATCCTGAAGAGAAAACTTTACAGAGACGTTTTACGAGAGAATCTTGATAACAACCGTTGAACGTAGTTTTCGACCGGCTTAGACCTTTGTGTCTTTTAACATTACTCGGGAATCTCAAAACTTTTGATATCCTCGAATGCCCGAGTTATTAGGGAAAATAAACTTTTGTCCACTAGGCGGCGTGTGGCGTCTTGCGCCTATCGGTCTAAATGTCTTCCAGGTACCGGGGCTCGTTCGGCCGTCTGCCGGCTGAACCCACAACCCCTTTCCTTCCTATATAAGCGTGAGCTGGCCTGCCCCATCATTCATGAGGTCTAGCTAAATGCTTCCCGTATAGAGACGTTGGTGCGTAGGTAAGATAGCCGGGGAAAGAGGAGGCCCCATATAGCTCCTACTCATTACAGAGAAATAGTTTTTTATCGAGAGAATCGAGATAACAGAAGTTATATTCTTTTCCACTCGTAAGAGCCATATGGTTTTGCATAGAAAATACTATCATGTAGCGCAAGCTGGCGGATGCCAGAGGAGCACAGAAGTTGGATGGATCGGCTGCATCTTAAACTATGTGTTCCCAAAGAAGCGCTTGCCGTGTAAGGGAATGACAACACATTTGTATAAATGATGGTCATTTCTTTACATGTTGGCAAATACAAGAATTGTTCGACAACAGCGAAAAGCTAGGTCCTAGCGGCAAACTAATATGCGGCCCTGGACATGAGGGTTCAAATAATATTCAAGTATGGGAAAATACAAATATGGCGTTGTGGCAACGGCAGTGAATATACTTGCTCGACGTGGCTAAAAACAATATACGGGCCGTGAGTATAAGCAACCAAAGAGTAATTACCTAATCACTACATATTGCCCTCCAGAGAGGATGGGTGAACCGTCCGGTAGGCAATAAATTCTAAATATACCAGTACCAACAATGTGTACAATAGCTAGCTCCTATGGTAACAGAGTTGTATTGTAAGTAGGATAAAGGGAATACATATTTCGTAATCCGTAATCTGAAGGCTTCATGTGGAGTGTCGCCGCACGCGTTGGTAAGTAGAGATATTTGCGCATGAATACGTGGGACGACCTCCAAAACGCCTTGGATTTGGTGTCTTTGAGCGGGACTCTACGCCTCCAAGCGAGAGACGAGGCATACTTGCGGACATCGTGAGCTTTAGCGAAGGCATGAGGTGGGGCCTCATTGATAAGCGAGCAGATGTACTGCCCCACCGATGACGCCCTGAGAGGCTTGCCGGAAGTAGGATGGATGAACAAAAACTAATTGTTTGATGGACATCATTCTATGTAGACTTTGAGTGCGGTCATAGGGCACAAGCCGCGTGCCCGGCCATCCGGCAGCAGTGAGGCGATAGAGATGAGCGGTGGCGTGTGGGTGAGGGTTTGGTTTTTGTACAAGTACTTGTCGACGGTCAGGATGAGCGCGCATGAAGGGTTCGCGGAGAAATGTAGTCCCGTGCGTGACGGCTGCAAGTTCAGAGACCCTATTGCTTGCTGCGAGCGCGACGAGAAACAGAGTCTTCTAAAAGAGGGCCTAAACTGGCGTCTGAGAATTGAAGCGAGGAGAGGCGAGCATGTTGAGCACCGGCTCGGGCTTCCACTGCGGCACGAAACGTCGTTGTGGCGGATTCTTGTGAAACTGGACCCGAGCCAGTTCATGAAAGATCGCCCCGCGGGTCGTGACGCCAAAGCCATGTAAGAGGGGCAAGTGTAGCGCATTTTTGTGGACCAGAACCCTACGAGGCTTCAGCCGTTTCTGCTTGCCAGCGTAGTGCAGGAACGTCAAGAGGGTGGACTGGTTGATAGACTACGACTGCGTGGCGCATAGTCGCGTTTGGAAACGAGTCCAGACGCTTTGGTATTAGCGTTTTGTGGACTGTCTTTGCGTGTTAACCAGGGTGTCCGCCAGCGAGCTATTGAATTTGATCGCGAGCACCGTTTTTAAATATTGAATGCGAGATAACGCGAGAAGGGTCGTGATGTTAGAGGGACCTCCCTGCCTTCGAGAAGCTGGGACACGTCGAGAGCGAGCGAGAGTTCGTTGAAAGTCGCGGTTGGTGAGTCAGGTTGTATGGAGGGAAGAGGTAGATTTCCTTCCACCGATTCCAGTAGCATTGGAGAGAATCCCGTAAAGCCGCTCGCGGGTGAGGAAACGGAGCTGCAAATAGTGGGAGCTTGTGGTTCCCCAGATGCGCGAAGAGGTCGATTTGCGTGGTCCCGCGCAGGGCAGAAAAGCGGGAGAAGCACTGAGGCGTCAGCGCCCATTCTGTTTCTATCGGTAGGAGACGTGAGTGCTGATCGGCCCAAAGGTTCTGCGAACCGGGAAGGTAGGTCGCGAGGAGGGAGAGGTGGTGGCGCTGTAGGATCTGTAGGAGCTGTGCTCCGAACTTCTGCAGCGCCAAAGCCTTGCTGGATCCCAAGTGGTTCCCATGGCCACTGCCGATCTGTTGTCGGACATCACGCGGACTGTGCTGTAGTGCCAATAAGCTCGTGTGCGCCCAGCGCGTCTATGATGGCCAGCGCTTCCTTCGTCGTTATATGGAGTTTGCGTTACCCGGGAGACCAGCAACCGTAAGACTGCTGGTCGCTACCGCATACGGCACCCCACGCTTTGTCCTATGCATCCGTCCACAGGAGTTGCTCCGGGAAGGCATTACGAACAGGACGGTGGTATGAAGAGAGGTCTTGTCGCGCCAGTGCTGAGCTGCCTGGCGGTAGGGATTGTGGAGACGGCAGGGCTTGCGGGAGAGGTGGAGGGAACGTGCTGCGAGCACCACCTCGTTGAAGAAGTGTCGAGCATGGCGTAAGTAAGGAGTGAGGAAATTTATTATGCCGAGGAAACTGATGCTGTCGGAGCAAGAGGGTTCCGCGCAAAAGTATCTCCATGCCCATGTTTTTGCAGCGGTTGATGTGCTGTAATGCTGGGGCGATGGACCCGGCCGCATCATTGAATGTTACCCCCAAGAAGTCAATCTGCTGGGTGGGTTCTAGAACCGATTTCTCCATGTGAACGCGGAAGCCTAGTTTGAGGAGAAGGTCGCAGGTCGTCTGGGTGTTGCGCCGGCAGTGAAGTGTTGTCGGTGCCCAGAGAAGCCAGTCGTCGATGTAGAAGGCCGCATCTGTCCCTTGCTCGTGGAATAAACGCAGGGGCAGCTTTGCGACCGTTGTGAAGATTTTTGGTGCCAGGTTGAGACCGAATGGGAAAGCCAAAAAGAAAAACAGCCGGCTTCGTAGTTTGAAGGCCAGAAACTTTTGGAAACTGGAATGAATCGGGATATGTGGTAAGGCCTCCTTGATATCCAACTTGGTGAACTAGAGAGGGGGGTTCAGCACTGCCCGTATGCGCTGCGGGTGGGACATGCGGAACGTCGATACCGGGATGTATCTGTTGAGGTCAAAGAGGTCGATCATCAGGCGATCTCCTCCCGGGGCTTTGGGGACCGTAAAGATGCAAGACACAAAAGCCAACTGATTGGGAACCGCGTTGACTATGCCTTTGCGCAGAAATTCCAATACGAGGGGTTCTAGAACATCCTCGCGTTGTCGGAGGGAGATCTTGTAATCGAGTGGAGGGGGG
The DNA here is from genome assembly GCA_016164225.1 of Gammarus roeselii. Lineage (NCBI taxonomy): Eukaryota > Metazoa > Arthropoda > Malacostraca > Amphipoda > Gammaridae > Gammarus > Gammarus roeselii. The sequence goes on along the minus strand of SDVV010017187.1, from coordinate 9,842 downwards.
GTCGTGGCATCTATTTCCAGGAGAGGCTTGTGGTGATAATGCGTTTGACTAAGGGCCTGGCCTTGGTCCAGTGTGCGAGGCGGTTCCTGAGGGTTGCCGGCAGGACGTCAGAGTTAATGGAAGAGATGGCGGTCCCGCTGTCTGTGGTTAGTTGTCGCCTGTGAGCGGGAGGGCGAGGGTCGTTTGTGTGCCGAGGCCCCCAGGGCAGGCGGGGAAGGGGCGGAGCCTGGAGCATGTCTGAGGCGCGCCGGAGCCCACTGGCCTTCCTTGGGGTTGCCTAGCATCCTGCTGGAACGTAGGGTGCGCCCTTGGCGTTGCGGGTCGGCTAGAAAGGAGCTTCGTGTATTCTGCCTCGGCAATTGAGGGGATGCTATGTGACAGCTTCCCGATGTTTCGGGGGTCTCCGTGGAACAGAGGCAATGAAACCTGATGTGGGGAGGCCCATAAGGGAGAGGACCTCTGCTCTGTACGGAAAGTGTCCAGCGCTTAGCTAGCCTGTAAGATCGCCAAGCGCTGGAGTCTGGATGCGCTCAAGAATCTCCGTCAGTGATGCGTCGAAGATGTAGCCGCACAGGTGTTGAGCCACCTGCGTGCGAAGTTGGAAGTCCTTGGTACGTGCTTCTGTGGCAATATGCAGGGCCGGGAAAGCGATCTTATCCTTTGTGGCGTCGAAGTGAGCCTTCGGGGAGAGGATCGGAGCATTCGCAAGCTCCATCAGGGAATTGACTGGACAGTGTGCTTTGAGCGCAAATTACGTGTTTGACCAAGCGTCGAAAACCCTTCGGTGCCTACCCGTGGGGCAGGGTGATATTGATTTGCTCGAGGAGTTTGGATAGTGCATTTGGGATACGTTCAAGGACGAATAGGCCGTCTTCTCTGACGGCCACCCCCCGATGGGAGGGTTGCTCAAGACGCTCTTGAGAAGCTGGAGAAGGAGCTTCTTTGAACCTGGTGGCGGCAGAAAAGGCGTGAACCTGCGGACGAGTAGCTGAACCGCGGTGCTGGATAAGTCCACCGGGAAGGAAATGAAGTTAGGGCCCCTCACATGAACCTTGATCCGATTGTTCGGGGCGCTGTTCTGTAGACCTCATAGTCGCAGCTCACCAATCCGTCTGTGTGCGTCGCAGTGAGGGGAGGAACATACCATCTCTCCTCCAGGAAAGGGAGAGAGGCGGAGAGCGGTGTTTCGTCATCGGGGAGCTCCGCCGGAGCACGCCTGGGTACCGTCCGGAAGCGGGGGGGTTGTCATGATACTGGAGGGGGCTGGTGCCGTGCGGGAGCGGTAAAGGTGTGCGCGGTGAGTCGGGACGGGGCGAGCGGAGAGAGAGGCGGGTATGTGGCGAAGGGCGGGGGGGTTCTTCCCCGAGATACGCCTCCTCCCCTTCCCATGGGAGGGGGGTTCAAAGTCTGCCCCTCCGTCTTCCTCTACCTTGTTCTGATAGGGATTGGTTCCCTCCTCGTACCCCCCGTTGCCTTCCCACCCGAGATGCTGTCCTTCCATATCGTAGAACCTGGCCTCCACATCCTTGGAAAGGGACTGGAGATGAGCCTCGAACCGGTCTTCGAGAGAGCCAAAAGCACCTTGTCGAGCTTCGTGGCCATGGCCGAGCTAGGGGTGCGGTGGCTCGGGCGTCGTTGTCAGAGGGGGGCTTGGTTGCTGGGGAGCGGTCTATTTCTGGGGGCGAGCGGGACTGCGGGCGACATTCCCGTACGTGCCCCTGTGCGGGCTCGCGCGGACGCCTGAGCCAACTCAGGTATGTTGTCCCCCGCGATCGGAAACTCCAAGGTGGGGGGCGAGGAGCTGTGGAGGAGCAATGTCTTATGCGATGTTGCGGCACCCTCGTCCAATGCTAACCGTATGGACACGGAGAGCAGCCCCGGGTCCCCCGGGGTGAACTCCTGCTGAGAATGAAACTTCTCCTGGTTGGGTGGCGACATGTCCAGCGTACTGTCTTTCCGTATGAGGAAGTGCGTGCCGAGATCGCCGAGGGTGATGCGCCCTTTGTCGGGCATCTGTGACCCAGAAATCGAGGGTGAGGCAGGCGCGTCGGGGGTAGGGGACCGCGAGGGGGGACCGTTCGTGTGAGTAGGGCTATCCCTGCTCGCGCCCCTCGACGATTGGGGGGAGAGACGACATGGGTCGTCTGCTGCCGTGTTGTCCTCCTTTGCCTTCCGTTTGCTAGTCTCCGAGTGGCGAGGTGAATTGCGTTGCGTGCCTGAAAGTGTAAGGTGGCGGTAGTTAGGGTGCAAAAAGGACCTTGTGTCCGATGTGGCGTTGCCAGAGTATCTCGGTCCCTGGACCGATTTCTGTTCAAAAAAGCCTCGCAGGCCGCACTGCCTGAGGCCGCTTTCATGGCCGATAGGAAGATTATTATTATTAAATCGTCAATTTCCATCGTCTGGCAATGGGTTTTCAATTTTTATGAAATAATTAAATTCTTGAACATAAGACATGAAACGTCATCATCAACTACGCTTTTTGAATTAACGATAGCGAGAGTTCCATTTGTACTCGTCACAGCTCATCTCCAGGGGCCGCCGGTTCGGATTACAAGGAGCGAAATATTATTTACAATAGTATCATCTGTGCACATACAGAAAATATCTATTGTGAAAAAATAATCCCGCCTACATAGCGTTGGGAAAACCAGTAACACACGGGGTTGAAAAATAAGAAATACATTGGGGTGGATAAATAACAAAATACATGGGTGTGGAAAATAACAAGTACACGGGGTGGGAAATCACGCATGCATGGGGTTAGAGTCCCGAGAACATGGGGTTGGGACATCAAAATGTGCTAACATATTGCAATGAATAGTCTACATTATTGTACGATGACAAAAATGTGGATGGACATCATGAATTATACAAAAATACGAATACAATATAAGGTTGGGAAATCAAAAAGCGCTAACATATTGTAAAGATGGGTCTAAACCATTGTATTAAAAATGAAGGGGGGGGAATAGGCGACATAAATTTTACAAAAAAGTTGTACATAAAATTCACACCAAACAATTGAATATACAATATACACACTTCAAGACCGCTAACGTGGTTAGCGTGTCCGACTGCAGTGTCAGCCTCTGGTGCTGCATGTCACGAGTTCGAGCCTCGGCAAGGACACGGCGGTCTTGTGGCGGGGAGATTGCCTATCTTAGCCATCCCCCTAACTAGGGGGAAACGGCTGTATGTCTATACATACAAGACCGCTAGGAAATGATTAAATGATTGACAATCAAAATAATACAGTGCTGGAGTACACAAGTCGGATGAATATACTTCTGTTATAGAAGACAAAGCAAAATATTAGCTTATTAGGCAATAATTGTATCATCAAAAATGGTACGGTAATTGTTAAAACTAATTCACTGAATTATATTAAAATCGAGTTAACCTTTGTCAAAGTTAGAAGCAGCCTATCGTTCCTCGAAGAGGCTGAGTTCGTATTTTAATTATACTAGAACAACTGGAACATTTGAAACATAGAAATAGACAAAACACTAGTTTAAACTTATGGTAATTGGCAAAGACAATCATGATCGGTAGCAACATAGGAAACACATGTATCGTCAGAGGAAAAACGATTAGATGGTGTCTCAATGTTGAGAGTTATGGTGATGGTGGTGGTTTCGGACATGCTGAAGAACACAATGCATTCTCTGGGTACTGGTATTATGCATTTAGCTCGTGTTTGTGGGCAAAATTACGGTTTTGAATTGATCGGTCAATAGATGTTCATTATGCCTATTCTGGAAGGACGTGTTGGATTTAAGATTCTTGAGGCTTGTTGAGAGGTTGTTCCAGGGTTTTGGTCCAGTGATCGAAAAATCTCTACAGGCAGTTTCTGTTTCCCTGTGTTCAACGTGCTGAGTATCATCATTTCTTGTGAATCGATTGTTCTTTTCACCTCGAAAAAATATGTGCCTTTGGCTGCCGGGTGAATGTTTTTCTAGAAGATCTTAATGAATTCTGATCGACTCATGGAGTGCCAGTTTGTTGTCGAGATTGAGCCACTGTAATTTTTCGAGGAGGGGACTCACTTGGTCTCGTTTTCTGTGGTTACCATCGCATGTTATTCTTGCTGCAAAGTTTATACAACGTTGCACTTTCTCTCTTTGAGTTTTGGTGTATATCCCCTAAATTGAAAGACAGTAGTTAATGTGAGAAAATACGAAAGCGTTAACAATCAGTAATCTTGAATTGAAATTCAATTTTTTTTTGCGGAGTTTAGGAACAAAAGTGTTCAACTCAACTTGGAACACTGAGTAGTTACATGGTATTTGAAGGAAAAATCGGGATCAAACCATGCTCCCAGACTTATAACTTTATCTTCAACAGGAATGTCCGATTTGCCTATCCCGACGAAGAAATTCATTGGAACTGCTTATGTTTTCGAGTTTGAGCTGAACAAGATGCAGTTTGTTTTTTCAGAATTGAGCTTCAGTCCATTTCTATCATACCAAGATTTCAAATTAGTTACGGCTGTCTCAGCGTTGTCTTTCAGCGCATTCAGATCTGACGGTTTTCGGGAAAGCAACATTTGAACATCATCGGCATATATTACCATTTTCGCTTGATTTGCTGGTAATTTACAATCGATGTCATTTACAAAAACCAGGAACAACAAAGGGCCAAGTAACTAACCTTGAGGGACCCCAAAGGCAACTTTGTCCGAATTTAACATAGTTGCGTTATCGAGTTTAACTGATTGTTGCCGATTCATCAGATAACTTTCGAACCAAGTTGGGTCTATTCCGACGTTGCGGAGCTTGCCGAAAAGAATTGTATGGCTTACACTGTCGAATGCTTTTAATAAGTCTAGCAATATCAGCAGAGATATCTGCCCCTCATCAGAGTTTTTGTACAGATCTTCAGTGATGCTCATAAGTGCGACTTCTGTTGACAATTTTCGCCGATAAGCATACAGGCAGTCATTGAACAGCTTGTTTGATTCGAGGTAATAATAATCAATCAATTTATATCATCTTTTCTAGAATTTTGGATAGGACAAGCAGAAGACTGATCGGTCTAAAGTTGGATGGTTCATTCTTGTCCACAGATTAATGAATTGCTTTTATGATTGCATGCCACCAGATCTCTGGAAAAGTTTCACTTGCCATGGAGGTGTTAATAATTGTGCTGATATAAGGCAAGGTAACTATAAGGCTGTCTTTCAGATACAGTAGGGCTAAAGCATCTATTCCTGTAGAATTTGTGTTCCTCAAGACAAATACAGCTCGTTTTACTTCGTGTTGCGATATTTGCTTTGGTTTTCGTTTGACGTTTGCTTCTTGGTCGCTGTCTCCATCGAAAGCTTTTGGACTCCATGTATCTGTTGCGACTGCTCTGCAATCCTTGATAAGCTTCCTGGGTTACCTCTTCAAAACCCTGTTTCCCAACTCCAGTGAAGTTGTTGTTAAACTTCTCTGAAGCTGCTGGAGTAGCCGCATAAGTAGGCGAGGTGATTTTTTTTGTAAGGAACAATTCTTTTCAGTACATTCCACGTTTCTTTTTGATTGTGTTTGCACTGTTGTTCCTCATAATGGCATTTAATTTTTGCCCTCCTGACTTCTCGTTTGACTCGTCTATTTTGAATTCGAAATAATTGTTACCAAGTGATGCTTTGTTTTGCTCTGCGTTTGAGATATTTTTCAAGTGCAATTTTGTTTCGTAGTGTTTCTGTAATCCATTTAACTGGCATGCTTTTCATTGTTTTAGTTTCCGTTGGCGCCGCAGCGTTTAAACATGTGAGAAGATAGTCTGTGAGTAATTGGGCTTGCTTTGTGACGTTATTTGGGCTATGTATCTGTTTTATCATCTCGACGTTTGCCACTAGTTGTGCTCTGAAATTATCCGCGGTGTAATTTCTTTTTGTACGACAGGTCATTTTGTATACTTTCTCCTCTTTCTTTTTTGTTAATGGTGCAATTTATTTAATGGTGGTCAGAGAAACAATTGGATGACGGATTGTTACTTATGAGCAGATCCAATACAGTTTGGGATTCGGGAGTAATTCTTGTTGCACTTTTTGTGAGCTGATGTAGCCCGAGTCTGTCTAAAATTGGCTTCATATTGTTGGATTTCAATTGATCATCGTTGAAATCTCCCAAAATGTACAGCGTCTTCCCGAAGCGGATAGCTTTTCGAAATCTTTCTTCAATATATTGAAAAGACTGTACACTTGCTTTGGGTGGTTCGTAAAGAACACCAACAACAAACAATGTTTTTTCGTACCTGAATGTTCACCCATAGGTCATCAACTTCATTGCTGTCGTTAAGCATTACTTGAGAATAGGTATATTCTTCTCGCACATAAATCCCGGTTCCACCTCCTTTCCTTTCTCTATCTTTTCTAGAAACATTAAAGTCGTCAATCTCGATGAAGGGAGTGTTAATGTCAGATTCCAGCCAAGTTTCAGTCAGACATAGAATGTCAATCGAGTCCTTTTTCATTATCATTTTGATGTATTCTATCTTTGCTCAGAAGCTTCTAACGTTTATATGTTTGATCACGACATTATTTAGGTTCTGCTGGGTATTTACTGACATGGTTGCTGAAGGGTGGTTGCTGCTCCCAGCTTGAACAGTCTGTGCTTCTAGTCATTTGTTTTTACTTACAGGACAGTTGGTGTAACTTTGGGATGATTGCAGAGGCATCTCTTCATCGAAAATGGATGAATCATTGTCGTATTGCAAATTAGAATACCTATTGGAACACTGCACATTTGTTTCTACATGCTTGTTTCGCTTCGCGGCAATATTTTGTCGATTAACATGTGGCTTCAGAGGGTGGGTTGGTGCAAGGCTACTATAGTGGTCCACTTTCTTGGCTACAATTATTGAGTATTGAGCAGCTTCATCACTCTTGAGGTTGGTCGCATCAAGTACAGTTTTCGTTACGTTGTCCGGGTGTGTTTCATCTGAGATTGGGATTTGTATTTTGAGTGCGTTGCTGAGAATTGCCGGGACAAGATCGCCAAAACTGCTTCTGTACTCTTTGTTTTCAAAATACTTTTCTATCTCGGGTATGAACCTATCATCTTTTTTATACGCGATGAAGGCTTTGTAATTTTATATGTAATTGAAGGATTCCTCCATTGCTTTAGTTTTTATCACCTCTAAGAAATTTTCATCGTCGTGTTAAGTCATGTTTGTAGATGGCGCACCGTGCTGGCCTATACACGTGTCCCGTGAAGCAGCTGGAGTGTCTCAAGCAGTGGTATGGAGGTCGTTTTTGAGCAGAGGACAGGCACATCGGGAGCAGGTGGGCCGGGAAGGTGTTTCAGTCATATTATGAAATCATGAAGAGAGAAGTGTGAGTTGGAGGTAAAGACTTATCGAGAGTATGGGTATAACACAATGTTTTGCGGAAAGAGTTTTGATCCTACCAAAATTTGTGTGATTATGTCTGCAAATAAAAAAAAAATTGTTTCCACAATTTTTGTTGAAAACTGTATCGAGAAAGTGTCGTGTCTGAGGATTTCTGTCTCGACAACTTTCTGTCTCGACGAATTTCTGTTTTGACAATTTTTGTCTAGAACTGTATCGACATATTGTCGTGTCGACAAATTTCTGTCACAACAAATTTCTGTTTCGAGAATTTTTGTCAAGAACTGTATTGATAAATTATTGTATGAACAGTTTTCTCTTTCAACAACTTTCTGTCTCAACAAATTTCTGCAACAACAATTTTTGTTGAGAACTGTATCGACAAATTGTCGTGTCAACAGATTTCTGTATCAACTACTTTTTGTCATGACAAATTTATGTTTCCACAATTTTTGTCAAGAACTGTATTGACAAATTGTTGTGTCGACAGATTCCTGTCTTGACAACTTTCTGTCTTGACAACTTTCTATCGACAACTATCTATCTCGACAAATTTCTTTTTCAACAATTTACGTGGAGAATTGTATCGACAAATTGTCTTTTTGACAGATTTCTGTCTCGACAAATTTCTGTTTCCACAATTTTTGTCAAGAACTGCATTGACAAATTGTCGTGTCGACAGATTCCTGTCTCGACAACTTTCTGTCTCAACAAATTTCTGTTGAGACAATTTTTGCCCAAAACTGTATCGACAAATTGTCGTGTCGTGGGACGCAGCTCACTGTGAGCAAATTCAGTGCGGCAGGGTAATAATTGCCAACCCCATCTGTGGCTCTAGGGGCAGTGGGTCACTACTTCACTGCCCAGATGGGCCGCCGCGCACTGAATCTTACCTTTCGAGAAGGTGCTACGATCTGTCATGATCAGGTGAGGCGGGAGTGCTCTGCGTCCGAAGCCAGAGCGACTCTGCGTTCGAACCGAAGAAAGCATTGGCCCATTTCTGTGAAGCCAGTTTTGGTGCTCGGTAGATCGCGCTCTGGCCGCTTCAGTCGCGAGTCAGACATGGTGCGGCAGCTCCAGCTCTAAGTGCCTCTCATCTACGCCGGCAGAGCTATTGTAAGGCTTGCAAAATTTGTAGAGTAGGCAGCCATTTCTTACTCGCGCTAAAGTTATTTCTATTTTGACAATGCACCAGATTTTATGTTGCGCTTCGTCGACCCATGATCACGAGCACGACCAACACAACCTCCACGTCCAACGGTTGCACGCGGTCAGCCGAGCACCAGAACTGGCTAAATTCGAATACACATACAACGCAGCCAATGCTCCCTCCTCCAATTATACCTCCATGGCGACGAACGAATGATGGGGCAGGCCAGCTCACGCTTGAATAGAAAAGAAGGGGGTTGGGGGTTCAGCCGGGAGACGGCCGAGCGCGCCTGGTTACCTGGAAGACATTTAGACCAATAGGCGCAAGACTCCACGCGCCGCCTAGCGGACAAAAGTTTATTTTTCCTAAAAACTCGAGGACAGTTGAGGAACTTGAAAGTTTCGAGTTTCCCAAGTAAGGTTAAAAGACACAAAGGCCTAAACCGGTTGAAAACAATGTTCATCGGATGTTATCAAGATTCTCTCGTAAAAACATCTCTGTAATGTTTTCTCTTCAGGATTCATTCGAACTAAACCAGAAGCGCAATGCGAAACCATATGGCTCTTACGAGTGGAAGAGGAAGATAGAATTCCATTCGGGGTACGGGCAAGTAAATTTCATTAATTGATGTTGCATGTGGTTTTCCTTCCTCGAGCAACGTGTGATGATCATAGGAGTAAATAAAAATTCAAGTATAACACTTCCTTTTGTGCGACATCCGATCATCAAATTCAAAGTCTTTTTCTTGTTTTTTTTTACAGGTTTGATGGCGTGCGTCTCATCGACCAGGGCGGGCTCATAGTGTTCACGTACATCATCTATGGCCTCTTCGTACTGTTCACACTGTACTTTACCGTCTACGAGGCCCTACTGTTCTACAGGCAGAGGATGAAGTATTTTGATTCGTACTGGTCCTACGCGGAGATTGGTGTCATCATTTGCTGCTACTCTGCTATGGTTCTCTACGTCTTCAGGTACGAGACGAGTCCTTCCCTCCTCATTTCACAGTCATTGTTCCTTAAAGATTGCGCAGAAGATGGCCGTAGTAGCCGCATGCACTGATTAAAACATGTTTAATGAAGACTGATCGGCGTTGGTTCCTGTCCCAATAATGGGAGTGGGCGGAATCCTTGGGTCTCTGGAAGCTGCACTGAGTTGCTGATCCCAAAATGATGATAATTGTTGCTTCTATCTCGAAGCCGACGGTAGCTTACATACTGAATGTTTGTATTGAAAATAATTCATATGAACTACTTCTCTTGAATGATACGACTGTGTACATTGAAGACTCTAATCAAATATTTTTCAAATATTGTGCTGAATAGGACATATATTTATGTGTTTAAAACCTGTGTAT
>SDVV010017186.1:0-14049 GCA_016164225.1 Gammarus roeselii | reverse complement strand
GCTCAACTGCCAACTCCGCCCATTCGCTTCCATGAGTTCCAAGCCACGACCCAGCACACTCGCGTTCACCTCCCTGACCACTCCATCCATATAGAGGTTGAACAGCCAGGGAGACATCACGCAGCCTTGTCTCAGTCCCACTTTCACTGTGAACCAATCACTCACCTCGCTCCCCACTCTGACACATGCTCGGCTGTCAGCATAGAAACTCTGCACTGCTTTCAACAGATGTCCGCCCACTCCATATAAACGCAACACCCTCCACAGCGCTTCCCTGTCAATTCTGTCGTATGCCTTCTCCAGATCCATGAAGGTCCAGAAACATACTTTCCTTTGGCAAGGTACTTCTCACATACCTGTCTCATATATGAAGTTAAATTTCACGAGGGAAAAGTCGAGACTTTTTTCGTTTGTAGACTAACCATAAACGAATTTTCTTTGCTACAGTATTTCGTAAAATAATTATCAAGAATGAAGTTTGACCTGGGATAAAACAGATCAAACATACTTAGCAGCATGTTTGATGCACCAGAAGGCTAGATTAGCGAGGCGAGGCTTTTCAGCGCGCTGGTGGCAGCGTTCTTCTGGCGCCGAGCGTCAAACCAGTAACTAGTGGACTCAAATTTACAATAGATTAGAGTGATTTTTTAGGTTTACTACTGCATAAGGTCAGTGCCCTTTACGCTGCGAATGTCAAAGGTATGCACGGGTGACTCACGAAGTACAGGAACTCCTAAGGTACTGAGGTCTTCTGTTAAGTAACAGATGGGTATAAGGGAACAATAGGAAGAATTAACATGTCAGTAACACAATATACACGATATCAACATCGTCAAATTACCCCAAAAGAAATTCAAAGGAAAATAAATATATGTTTGTAACATAAATTCTTGGCGAAATGTAATGCAATCAGATACACAGTTGCCGCTGGGGTGGCCTTAACTGGTCACCGCCAAACCTAGCACAGGCTTACTTAATAAATAAATACAATCAAGCGACGAAGCTTCAATACCCTGGAATTTGCAAACTGACATAGACTGGAAGGAATGACTTGCGCCTCACTGATGACCCTTATCCTGCGGTATCTGAAGGGGGCGGGGAGAAAGCAGAAGCCCCGCTTCCTCCTCCCGCTGTGAGGTGATGCGTTGCAACTGTGAGGTTTGGTGAGGCGGATAAGTCGTGTCGTGTAGAAGTGAGAGGAGAGTGCGCGGAGGTCGTCGTGTGGTGAGCGGCCAGGGCCTCAAGGATGTCTAGTAGCAGCTCACGAGACAGAGACCTTAGTCCACCAGACTGACACACATTGGGGTAGTTGTGCACCATCAAATTGAGAGCATACTTCTTCATGTCTAGTGCCTGTATGCGATCAGCCGCTTCCAGAATTTGAATCACGTTCTCGCAGGTGACGTTTAGTTCGAGGTTTTGCTTGCAAAACGCTTGTAGTCTGCTGTTGGTGAAGCCATAGAAGTAGGGTGCTGTGAAAAGGTAGAGCGAGTGCTCCGGGGGCATGTCGGTGGCACCACAGTAGATGTACCGCAGCAAGGAGTCGCAGGACTGAAGCGTGGGCACCAACTCACCGATCGCCAGCTTGACTGTGTTATCCTCGGGCATGAAGGAGCGAAACATAGCCTCGAAGTAGGTGCAGCGCGCGGCCAGAACTGCTTTGTGTGCGGGGATGGTATCGTCTCCCACCAGCAACCGCACGTCACACAGCTCTGCACACACCCGTCGCTGTGCCACGGCCAGCAGGTCATCCTGTAGGCTTGTGTACCCGCTGCCGGGCTGAGGACCTGAGCGGGGCAGGTAAAGGATGTACAGATAGACACTAGGCCGAAATTCCTCAGCAAGGAGGGTGGCCGACGGCAGGGCACACCTCACACTCTCAAACCTTAGCTCTTTTGCGCAATAGGGTCCGGCCGGGGAACCCGCAACGCACCCTCCGGCTCATGAGTGCGGTTCGAGTTCAGTGTCGGCAGCAGAACCCGACAACATGACTGGTTTACCCCTGCCGCGTCATGATGACCGGGCCCTCCCTGCCCACGACCATCCCGTCTCTCAACGATATGCCCAGGGCGGGAAAGCACATCAGGGCAGCGTCAAAACTCATCGGTTCACTATCATTCTCCACTCACGCCAATCCAATACACGCTCTCTTGCTACCTCCACACTCACGTCTCTCCTTCCTAACGCCTGCTTCACACCATCCATCCACCTAAACTTCGGTCAACACCTTTTTCACCAATCTCCCTTCATCCATCCTCATCATGCGCTCGAACCATCTGCGAACACGCGAATCAATCTTCACCATTCCAGTTCTAATGCAAATCACGTCGTTAGTGAACCTGTCTCTCAGCGACACTTCAGCGATGCTACTCAAACATTTCATCACGAAAACATTCGACCTTCTTCTCTTCTCTGCTCTCACCCCCCAAGTCTCAGCTCCGTAGAGCACAGATGGGACAACAACACCCTCATACAGTCCTCTCTTTGCTTCCACCCCCAATGTCCTACAGCTCATTACACTCTTCATTGCACCCAACACTTTAAAACCCACCTTCACTCGCGCCTTCACTTCAGTTTCCAATAGTTCAGTCATCTTCACATGGGAGCCCAGGTACTTAAAACACTGAACTTCTTCCAAGAGCTCTCCATTTAGGGGGACAATAATTTTGGTCGCATCGACAGTCCTCGAGCATCTCATTACTTTACTCTTACCCACATTCACTCGAAGCTTCCTCTTCTCACACACACTACCCAACTCAGACACTAGCCTACATAGTTTCTCATCTGAATCCGCAACCAGGGCCGTATCATCCGCAAATAGCAACTGGCTCAACTGCCAACTCCACCCATTCGCTTCCAACAGTTCCAAGCCGCGACCCAGCACACTCGCGTTCCCCCTTCCTGACCACTCCATCCATAAAGATGTTAAACAGCCAGAGAGACATCACGCAGCCTTGTCTCAGTCCCACATTCACTGTGAACCAATCACTCACCTCGCTTCCCACTCTGACACATGCTCGGCTGCCAACATAGAAACTCTGCACTGCTTTCAACAGATGTCCGCCCACTCCATACAAACGCAACACCCTCCACAGCACTTTTCTGTCAATCCTGTCGTATGCCTTCTCCTGATCCATGAAGGCCCAGAACACATCCTTTCCTTTTGCGAGGTACTTCTCACAGACCTGTCTCATTGCAAAAATCTGATCGGCACACCCTCTACCACTCCTAAAGCCACACTGTTCCTCTTCAATTGCGCAGTCCGTAGTCTCCAATCTTCTTGATCAGCCCTCTCCCGTACAACTTACAAACCGCACGAAACAGACAGATACCTCTCGAGTTGCAGCATTCATTTTCCTCTCCTTTGCCCTTATATAGCGGAACAATGTAGCCACTGCGTCACTCAATCGGTACCACGCCTGCCACAAAACACAAGTTCAGTAACCTCACCAACCATTCGACAATCGTTACTCCACCCTTCTTCAGGCACTCGGTAGCAACGACATCCAACCAGGAGGCTTTCCCTGCTTTAATCACGTCCACCGCCTCCTGCAACTCTTCCCTGGTAATGTCCGCAACAAGTCTTTCTCCTAAAACTGGCATCCGAGCACCATCATCCACAGCAACAATGTCAGCCTCTCTGCCATCCTCGACATTCAAAAACTCATAATACTCGGCCAACCTCTTCCGTACATCACCACTTTCCAACAACAGCTGGCCCTTTCATCTTTCACCACTTCCTCGTTTTCGGTCTCTCCCTTTCTCACCCTCTTCACCTCTTTCCAGAACATCTCTTTGTTCTCCTCAAAATTCTGTCACAACCGTCTGCCCCACCTGGCATCAGCGTTCCTTTTAGCTCTCCTCACCACCCGCTTCACCTCATTTCTCCTCTCTTTGTCGCTTTCATAGGCCACCATCGACTTCACCTGCAACCACTCCCCAAACGCTCCTCTTTTTCGTGCCACCGCCAGTATGACCTCCTCGTTCCATCACTCGCAACCTTTCCTTGTGCACCCGCCCACACGGTGAGCCCCACAAACCTTCTTCGCACATCTCAGCAACGCATCCCTCAACGTCTTCCATTCTTCCTCCACATCTCTCAGGTCCTGGCCTCTCATGTTGTCATATTCTTCCTTCAACGCCTGCTGGAACTCCTCGGCTCTATTTTTCACATTCAGTCCACTCACTTTCACTACCTCTCTTCCTCCTCCCACTCGTTTGTTGCCCTTCCACTTCTGCTCCACTCTTAATCTACCTTCCACCAGCAGATGGTCAGACACTCATCAACCCTCCCCTTTCAGCATCCGCACATCCAACAGCCTCCCCACCACTCTCCTCGATAGCAGCACAAAATTCACCAGCGCTCTCTCGGCCACTTAACCACGGGCTATCCTTACCCATGTGTACTTGCAGATATCACGCTTCTTGAACAAACTGTTCTCGACCACCAACTCCTATTCTGTACACAGACCTATCAGGTTTCCTCCACTGTCATTTCTCGCATTAAGGTCACCACTACATCTCCAACTCTCGCATTAAGGTCACCCAGTACAACTACATTGAAATGACCTCCAAAATTCTCAATACACTCACTCAGGTCAGTCCAGAATTGCTCCCTCTCCTCTTCACTCCTCTCGCTGAAAGGTCCGTAAGCACTCACAAATGCCCATCTTACTACACCTAACTTAACTTTAATTCAAATCCATCTCGAGGACATCTCCTTCCACACGGTGACGCTACTAGTCAACCGATCACTCAATATCAAGACCACACGTTCTCGTGCCCAACCTTCCTCCACACCAGACTTTCTTCCACTTACCACGCCAAACTCACATTCGCCCTTTAAATTTCGTCTCACTCAGCGACCTTACATTTTCGTCTCACTCAGCGCCAACACATCAAACTTCCTCTTCATAAACATCTCACCAATCTCTCTGCTCTTTACCTCATTTGTACTACAGCCACGCACATTCAGGTACCCTAACAATAGGGTTCGGAGAGGCGTGAGCCTCTCCTCCCCCCGCTTGTCTTGCTGTCTTTCAGGAAGGGTCTTATAGAGAAAGGGATTCCTAGGCCCTTTGCCCCGCCCCTTTTAGTGGCTTTTTACGACACGCAGGGGTTACGGTAGCACGATTCTACTCAAGACTAAAGGGCGCCCTTTTAGTCGCCTTCTACGACACGCGGTGGACACGGTATCAAGATTCTAGCGCCCCGGCTACAAGGCGAAACTTAAGGCTAAATATTTTTGTGACAATTGAATTTTTAACCTTTTTTGGTGCTTTTTCTGTCAACGCTTTTCTAATTTCAATGTTTCGATTCCAATTGCAAAACCCCGGTGTCAGTGGAAGTTTACCTCTTTGTGCCTCAAGGGAAGGAATGCAACAACAAACTGAAAGGGAGGGACGGTGAAAGATTTTTTTTTGTCAAAACCAATTTCTACAAAGGGATAAATGAAGTTTTGGTGTTTAACGAGGACGCCGTGGGAAGGCAGGAGAACCTAGGATACTCCCAGAGGATATCTCTATCAGGTGTGTTAGCGATTTCACTCTGAAGAGATGATAGTCGATTTCTCCAAGATGAAAATGTTCACCTTAACGCGGCGATATTCGGTCTCGCAGCGATGTTCGGCTTAGAGCGGTAACCGACTCTTATTTTGATCCAGCAAAAAGAAAGCTTCAATACCCTGAAAACTTGTAAACTTTGCAGTTTAGACGCGAAGAACAGTATGCATTGGTGAAATCTAACTCAGTTGTCTGTCCGTCTTTGGTTACGATACTGCCTCTGAGCAAAGCTATTGGTGGTGGACCGGAAAGCAATGTTTGTTTACAAGTGTAGGAAGACAACAGCAGGCCTATTGGCCAAAGCTAGATTGCCTTTTGATAGTAAGATAGCAAGTTCTGAAGTAGAACGTCTAAGAGACCTCCATGTGCCATTTCTGTTTTTATAACATCAAAAAATGGAACAGTTGAATGGAAATATGTTCCATTCTTCGACAATTCTATAGGTGAAGAAATTGCGCGTGATATCGAGTGAGAAACGTTTCCCAAAGATTTTGTATCCATTGCTCCTAGTCACTCCGTTTGTATCTAGAGTGAAAAGGCTCGCTCGGTCGACGTTTCCCTTACCCTCCATAATCTTCCACACTTCAATTATGTCGCCTCTTACTCGACGTTTCTCTAGCGAATAAAGATTGAGTTCACATAGCGTATCTTCATACGATTTATTCCGTAGCAGAGGGATGAGTTTGGTAGCTCTGCGTTGAACCTTCTCTAATTTAACAATGTATTTTCTAAGATACGAAGACCAAAATTGAACGGAATAGTCGAGATGCGGTCTAACAAATGCATTGTATAACTTGACCATACTTTCTTTGTTTTAGTATGAGATGGTGCGGGATATCATACCTAGCACTTTGTTGCCTTTCTTGGCGGCATCGTTACATTGCTTGCTACTTTTCAAGTCGTTACTAATGGTGAACACATAAATCTCTCTCTTCGGGGACAGGAATGAGTTTCTTACCGGACATTGAATATTTGTGTTTGAGGTTATGAGGATCTATGTGCATAACTTTACATTTTTCTACATTAAATTTCATTTGCCACTTTTCTGACCAATCAACAATTTTGTTCAAGTCTAGTTGGATCTGCTGACCCTCTAGTTCAGTTTGTACTCTTCCTTTTATCTTGGTGTCGTCCGCAAACTTGTTAATGTTTGAGAGTACGTTGCTATCGAGATCGTTGATGAATATTGTAAATAGAACTGGACCTAACGCGGATCCTTGAGGGCCGCCGCACGAGACATTACCCCTGGGGGAGGAAGCTTCGTTCAGTACAACTCGCTGCCGTCTGTCCGTAAGCCAGCATTTTATCCAGTTGCTAAGCGCGCTTCGAATACCGATGCTGTGCATTTTACTACCGAGGCGCTTGTGGGGGACTTTATCAAATGCCTTTTGAAAGTCAAGTTGAATTATATCGTTTGGAAATTATGTGTCGTGGATTTCTATTGTATTCTTGAAAAAATGTAGCAGGTTCGTAAGACAGGAACGGTTGTGTCTAAAGTCATAAATTTGCCAGAGACCGAGGTGAGACTAATTGGACGGTAATTGCCGGTACTTTTTTAATCCCCTTTTTTAAAAATTGGGGTAACATAGGCTTCTTTCCATTTACAGGGGCAGGTGCTATTTGTGTGAGATTGGGTGAAAATATTTGGCGATTTTGTTAGTAGTATCTTTTAGAATTCTGGGATGAACTTGGTTTGGACCTGGAGATTTTGTGACTTTCAGTTTATCTATATATTTAATAACTTCGGCGAGTGAGAAATTCACTGTGCTGAGGGCATCAATTCGTCTTTCCGCAGTGATATCGTTAGGATTAGGATTATCCTGATTCTCGGACGTAAAAACAGAACAAAAGTATTCATCAAGTAGGACACTCATTTTGGTGTCGTCCGTTTCTAGTTCACCAATATCGTTCTCGAGAAGACCAATTACAGATCTAGTATTTTTTCACTCAAAATATAACAAAAAAATTGTTTTGGATTAGTTTTGGCATTGGCGGCAATTTCATTTTCATAATCCTTCTTCTTACGTTTCTGGACCCTCTTTACATCTCTTCTGTTGATTTTGTATTCATTTTTTGCTATTTCGTCATGTGGATGTTTCTGCTTTATCGAGTGCTTTGCTGTCTTTAGTGACTGAAGACGCTGCAATTCTCCTTTCCAGTACTTTGGCTGATTAGCTGCTGTTCGTCTGTTTTTGCGCGGGAAAAGCTCATATTCGATAATTTTAAGTGCATTCAAAGAAATTGTTAAGCGATTGATTGACATCTTGTCCGAGGGTTATATCTGCCGACTCCATTGACTCTCTTAAGCCATCAAAATTGGCTAATCTAGAGTTATGGACTTTTTCGCAGTTTGTTGACGTTATCAACTCGAGATCTATCAAAAACCTTATAGAGTTGTGGTCGCTGGTTCCGAGGGGTTCGCTCACTTCGACGTTCGTGACATGAGAGTTGCTTGCACAAAATAGGAGATCAAGAATATTGCTACCTCTTGTAGGTGTCTTCACCATTTGGAAAATGAACTTATCGTCAGCAAAATCAATTAGACGTTGGCTGTGGCAGTACATTCGTTATTTTCCCAATCAATGTCGGGAATATTGAAGTCTCCAAGCACTATACTGTGTTGTGTTGTGACGACATCGAAGAGGGTGTTGTAAAGGTCGATGTCATTTGCAACCTTACTTGTTGGGGGTCGATAGTCGAGGGTGACTTGACATTTTATATGTTTACCGACTACTTGGATTGATACTATGTCGTGCATGCTGTTAGGAATAGTGAATTTTAATATTTGCAGTGTTTTTTCACGAAAAACAGCACTCCTCCGCCCTCTATGCCTTGTCTATCTTCATGAAATAGTGAGTAACAGGGGAGAGTAAATTCGCCTGAATAATGCCTGTAGTTAAATTTAGCCACGATTCTGTGATTGCTATTATGTCAATATATTCGATTGTGAGCGTGGCACCCTTGTTCGTTCCCAGCTTAGACTTGAGATGGAGTGGGCAGCGCTGGGGGTCTGGGGATGTTCAGGTATTCATTTAATGGACAACTTATGGCCCGTTGTTTGCAGGTTCATCTTCAGTATCCTTGGCGTGTAACCCTACTTCTGTGAGTCTGATCAGCTGTTCAGGAACCGTCTCAAGTCTGTGTAAAGGGTGAGAGACGCCAAGGTAAGTCCCCCCGCTATCCAAGGTTCCGGGGTGGGTGTCGCCCAGGTGTGTGATGTGGCCTGGAAGTGAAGACGTGTTCTGACACGGCTCTGCATTTGCCAAACTCAGAGGAAGCCCAGAAGAGATTTTATTGGTTGCGAAGCCCAGTAGGTGGAGACGCCCAGTTGGTGTGTTCTCTCTCAGCCCAGAGGTGGAGCCCCAGGTAGAAGCCTAGTCCTAGAGAGGAAGCCCTGTATTTTATCTTATCCCAGAGGCCTAATCCATGAGGTCAAACCCCAGATTGGTTGGCATGCGCATAATTGGTGTTGGTTTGGCGGGCTTACGACCTTGCCTCTTGAACAGCTTGGGTGAGCATTTCGCCCTCGCTTACACATTTATTGCAAGGATACCTAGTTCGTCGATTTTATCTCGGAGACTTCTAGCGTTCACATGGTAACATTTGAGAGTACCGTTAGTCACATTAACTTGATTTTCTCGACTTAATCTTCTCCTACTATGAGGCCTTGTGTCGGAGCCAAGACTTTGGTCTTCGGTAACTCGGGTTGTACGAGCGGAGCGGCGACTATTGCCTCTAACTCGGACTGGACTGGCGACAGGAACTTTTTTGCTAGGACCTGCGGTGACGTTTTGATGGGCTCTTGTATTTGTTGTGTATCTAGTGTTGAAACGGGTGGAGGCCGTTGGGTCATCTCGTCGGGTAATGCTGGCGGAGTTGAGGGTATGATATCGAGTACGTTTTTTGACTTACTTTCGGCGACATGACCATTTTTTTGTGGTGCACATAACGTTGGTTGCAATGATCGAAAGGGGTTCGAGAGGCGTTTAGGCAGCTGTATTGTAGAGAACGTTCCATAGTCACTCACCAAGGAGACTGAGGTAATGTGGTCAAAAAATTCTGTAGCTGGCTTGGTGGCCGAGTGGGTAGCGTGTTGGGCTCTCCTCACAACAGTCGTCCATTGGGAGCCGGAGGTTGTAGGTTCGCGCCTACCTGACCTCGAGTGAGACATTCTGGCCGGTCTCTTAATTGGTTACAGACCAGCCCAAAAACGTTGTGGATAAAAAAACGCCTATCAGGAGGTAGCTACGCTGCAATCCGCTGTATAAGAGAAAAATCTCTAAATTACAAATTACGAGGCACTGTCAGTTGACGATACGCTCAAGAGTCAGCCATCATCAGTAGGGCTCAGCGCTCTGAGAACCTAGGCTGGCTCTAAGGCTTGGGCTCCTAGCCGAGTGCGTGATATGATTATCCCACCAATCTTCGTCCACGGAGAGGCTACCGTCCTAATCAAAAGAGTGTCGGGTAGGGAGTGACAGGTTCTGTATTCTTGTCCGCTCAGCCACCAGACAGCACGAGTCAGGCAGACCAATTCCATAGGATGTCTTGCCTGCGGTGACGGGGATTGGGGCTCCGGCCCCAGCTAAAGTCCCTCAACCCACCCTAATTTATATCCTCGCCGGTGGGGGTTGCGCCTAGTGCGCCGTCGCTGCGGTGTTGATGTGGACGCAGCCAGTGCGCGGCTCGGGCCTCAGGCCCACATACACTTTCGAGACACCAGAGCCACGACATATACACTGCATTGTTTTTCATGGACAAGTGAACCATCCCCTTCATTTCTCTTCAACAAAACATCCCTGTTCCACATCAGGATTCCCTGCACGCGTTTGGTTGGTGCTTTGCAGTGTGGCTGAGGGACATGAACACGCTGCAAGTTCCAAAGTTCTGGTATCTACGATTAAAATTATACCACATGGGCGGCCATTTGTTTGCCACACAACCCACTAAGTTAATTCAGATAGCAACAAAAACACTCAACCACACCTCTAAGCCGGTCACCTATTTCTCAACACGCTCGTGTCGGCGGGTATACAGTATTTCAGGCGGTGGGCTAGCGCGGTTTCCACAACCGCAGGTGGGAACCGGGGCTGAGCAACATCAACAACAGCACCATCCGACCTTTCGGTACAGCCATATGCGGAGATATGCGGATCACTGCTAGACCTGCAACAGCGGGGCGTGACTTGATAAAAATATGTACAAAGCAGCTTCTGCACTGCTGACAATTGCAACTCGGAGGACCGAAATCTGACGCGGCGTGAGGGCCTTGGTACGCCTCACACGAACGAATTTTCCTGTTCAATTTTCCCTTTTCCCCCTACGAATATTTTTTTCATAGGTTTTGTCCACATTGATAATTGTGAAAAGTAGATCCAGAAAATGATGCATAAAATTACTCGTCTTAAGTAAACAGAGAAGAGAAGGTTAAATCAACAAAGCTAAAAATAAGACATATGAAGGGAGGAAATTTCAGATGAAGGGATACCCAGACAAATCGCTTCACCACTATTGGTTGCCTCTTAGAGGCGACAAGCAAGGAGGCACGGTAGCAATATTGTTACTCCCTGTTAGGAAAATTAAACTTCGACTTTAGGGCAGAAACTGGCACCGTTCCGACCAGTTAATAAGAATGAGCTCTCCTTCTTACCAGCAGCAGCCGCCGCTGCCGGAGGATGGTCTGCCACTCCTGGTTGATCGCCCCCTCCCGCCGCTGGAGCATGGGGGGCGGGGGCCTGCCGCATCCGTATGATCTCCACCATGAGGCTCTTGTCAAGCTGTTCAAAGTCTCGCGACATCACCACGGTCGCCCAGTGTTGGTCCTTCACCACGAACTATGAACATTCGTACATTGGAATAAGCGTCTGATGGGGCAGAGCTGCTGAAGTTAAATGAGGGAGACCTAATTGAAATATCTGGTTTACAGATACAGACACTCGGCCGCATCCGCAAAGAAAGGGGGGTTGGCCGACGGCAAGGCAAACCTCACACCCTCATACGCTCACACTGACACAATTTAGCCCTTTCGTGCTAAAAGGTCCGGCCAGTAAACCTGCAACACACACTCTGGGTCACGAGTGCGATCCGAGGATCCGTTGTCAGCAGCAGGGCCCGACAGTTTTCACTGAATTACCCCCACCGCGTCATAATGGCCGGGCCCCACCATCCTCGACTATCTCGACAACGGGATGTCAAGGGCGGGAAAGCACATCAGAGCAGCGTCAAAATCAACCATGCACAACCCTTCTCCACTCACGCCTGTTCATTGCACGCTCTCTCGCTACTTCCACACCATCCATCCACCCAAACTTCGGTCTACCTCTAGGCCTGCGACCACTCGCCTTCGCATTCATCACCCTTTTTACCAATCTCCCTTTATCCATCTTCTCCATGTGCCCGAATCATCTCAGAACACGCGACTCCAAACTGTCCTCCAACTTTTTCACCATCCCTGTTCTGATTTGAGCAACGTCGTTGGTGATCCGGTCTCTCAGCATTACTCCAGCCATGCTCCTCAAACATTTCATCTCGAAACATTCAAATCAAACTTCCTCCTCAAAAACATCTCAACCATCTCTCTCCTCTTTACCTAATTCATACTACAGCCACGTACATTCAGCGACCCTATCAATAGGGTTCGGAGAGGCGTGTCTCTTTTCCCCCGCTCGTCTTGCCGTCTTTGAGGAAGGGTCCTACAGAGAAAGGTATTCCTAGCCCCTTCGCCCCGCCCCTTCAAGTCGCCTTTTACGACACGCAGGGGTTACGGTAGCACGATTCTACTCCCGGCTACGGGGCGCCCTTTTAGTCGCCTTCTACGATATGCGGTGGATACGGTAGCAAGATTATAATGCCCCGGCTACAACGTCTAACGCCCCGGCTACAATATCTGGTTTAGAAAACACGAAATGTATCTTAGCGAATAGCTACAAATGTTTATTAATTGTTTTCCAGTTCAAACAGCAAATAGCTACAAATGTTTCTTAGTTATTCCAGTTTCGACAGCGAATAGCTACAAATGTTCCGTAATTGTGTTTCATTCATACAGCGAATAGCTAGAAATTTTCTTTAATTGTGTTTCAGTTCAGACAGCAAATAGCTACAAATGTTCCTTAATTGAGTTTCAGTTCAGACAGCAAATAGCTACAAATGTTCCTTAACTGTGTTTCAGTTCAGACAGCGAATGCAACAAATGTTCCTTTTCAGTTCAGACAGTGAATAGCTACAAATGTTCCTAAGTTGTGTTTCAGGTCAGACAGCGAATACCGACTAATGTCCCTTAATTGTTTTTAAGTTCGGTCATACTTAAAGATTTGCGGCACGCCCGAATTATCAGTTATTAAAATTTTACTTTGTGCTGATATCGAGGAGAGTGGTGGGAAGGCTGTAGGATGTGCGGGTGTTGAGAGGGGAGGGTGGAGGAGTGTCTGACCATCTGCTGGTGGAAGGTAGATTAAGAGTGGAGCAGAAGTGGAAGGGCAACAAACGAGTGGGAGGAGGAAGAGAGGTAGTGAAAGTGAGTGGACTGAATGTGAAAAGTAGAGCCGAAGAGTTCCAGCAGGCGTTGAAGGAAGAATATGACAACGTGAAAGGACAGGATCTGAGAGATGTGGAGGAAGAATGGGAGACGTTAAGGGATGCGTTGTTGAGATGTGCGAAGAAGGTGTGTGGTACGCGCCATGTGGGCGGGTGCAGGAGGAAAGGCTGCGAGTGGTGGAACGAGGAGGTCAAACTGGCGGTGGGACGGAAAAGAGGTGCGTTTGAGGAGTGGTTGCAGGTGGAGTCGGAGGTGGCTTGTGAATGGTACAAAGAGAGGAAAAACGAGGTGAAGCGGGTGTTGAGGAGAGCCGAAAGGGACGCTGATGCCAGGTGGGGCAGACGGTTGTGCCAGAATTTTGAGGAGAACAAATAGATGTTCTGGAAAGAGGTGAAGAGGGGTGAGAAAGGGAGAGACCGGAAAGGAGAAAGTGGTGGAAGATGAAAATGGCCAGTTGTTGTTGGAAAATGGTAATGTACGGAAGAGGTGGGCCGAGTATTTTGATGAGTTGTTGAATGTCGTGGATGGCAGAGAGGCTGACATTGTTGCTGTGGGTGGTGGTGCTCGGATGCCAGTTTTGGGAGAAAGACTTGTTGCGGACATTACCAAGGAAGAGGTGCAGGAGGCGGTGGACGTGATGAAAGCAGGGGAAGCCCTTGGTTTGGATGGAGTTGCGACCAAGTGCCTGAAGAAGGGTGAAGTAACGATCGTCGAATGGTTGGTGAGGTTACTGAACTTGTGCTTTGCGGCAGGCGTGGTACAGAGTGAGTGGCGCAGTGCCTGCATTGTTCGGCTATATAAGGGCAAAGGAGATAAAAATGAATGCTGCAACTCGAGAGGTATCAGTCTGTTATGTGTGGTTGGTAAGTTGTACGGGAGAGTGCTGATCAAAAGGATTAGAGACGGTACGGACTGCGCAATTGGAGAGGAACAGTGTGGTTTTAGGAGTGGTAG
>SDVV010017185.1:0-14049 GCA_016164225.1 Gammarus roeselii | reverse complement strand
TCGTTGTACACCAAGCTGTTATCGTTGTACACCAAGCTGTTATCGTTGTACACCAAGCTGTTATCGTTGTACACCAAGCTGTTATCGTTGTACACCAAACTGTTATCGTTGTACACCAAGCTGTCATCGTTGTACACCAAGCTGTTATCATTGTACACCAAACTGTTATCGTTGTACACCAAGCTGTCATCGTTGTACACCAAGCTGTTATCGTTGTACACCAAACTGTTATCGTTGTACACCAAGCTGTTATCGTTGTACAACAAACTGTTATCGTTGTACACCAAGCTGTTATCGTTGAACACCAAACTGTTATCGTTGTACACCAAGCTGTTATCGTTGTACACTAAGCTGTTATCGTTATACACCAAGCTGTTATCGTTGTACACCAAACTGTTATCGTTGTACACCAAACTGTTATCGTTGTACACCAAGCTGTTATCGTTGTACACCAAACTGTTATCGTTGTGCACCAAGCTGTTATCGTTGTACACTATGCTGTTATCGTTGTACACCAAGCTGTTATCGTTGTACACTAAGCTGTTATCGTTGTACACTAAGCTGTTATCGTTGTACACTAAGCTGTCATCGTTGTACACCAAGCTGTCATCGTTGTACACCAAGCTGTTATCGTTGTACACCAAGCTGTCATCGTTGTACATCAAGCTGTTATCGTTGTACACTAAGCTGTTATCGTTGTACACCAAGCTGTTATCGTTGTACACCAAACTGTTATCGTTGTACACCAAGCTGTTATCGTTGTACACCAAACTGTTATCGTTGTACACTAAGCTGTCATCGTTGTACACTAAGCTGTTATCGTTGTACACCAAGCTGTTATCGTTGTACACTAAGCTGTCATCGTTGTACACCAAGCTGTTATCGTTGTACACCAAGTTGTTATCTTGTACCTAGGCTGTCATTCATATAAATGCCTTTTAGTGAAGAATTACTCTAATAATTATTATCTAAGAAATTAACCTCGAAATATACAGTTCTTTTACCTATTCATTTACCTCGCTTCCTCAATTACAGGACAGATGTTTAGAAGAAACAATAATGTGTTAATCAACTACAAAATCCTACGTACCCATGATTTTGTATCAATCTAGTTTACTGAAGTTAATCTAAAATTGAAGTACAACAATCGCGGCAATGTGTAGCCTTTAAGAAAAAAAAATCAATTTGCGTAGGGTAATAAAAGAGATGCACTTAAAAAATTAATTTATGTATAAAGTCTAACCCACTGTTTTATCAAATAAATAAAATTCTCCATGACAGTAAAACTGCTAATCTTTGCTTCCACTACTGAGATGAGGAATTGAGTGGGAAAAGGACAGTGAATGGATTACTTGGAATAGCCACAAAACAAATATCTAAACAAAAACTGAATTGTTGACAAGCAGGCTATGTGCACGAGGTCTGATATAATTAATTGGTCAAGGTTATGTCAGTAAATGCGGTCCAATCCTCTCAGCTTAGACATGACCCTCTGGTAAATGTTCCAAACAGCGACTGAGACGTGTAACATCACACTCACCACACGGACTGGTTCAAGACAATTATCAACCCGCACACTTATTTGATTGTAAGTACACTGACATGTGGCAATTCAATCGTTAGGAACTGATTTTTTAACATAAATTAGCCCACTCCTTGAGGAATCACTTTGAAATGCTGCATTTGGGGCCTATTTCAAATTGTCTTGGAGAACTAATCTACCGAATTTGTGTAGAGTGTTTGTGTTGTAATACTCCATTAGTTGAATGTAAACATCAGTTAGATTATCCGCTCGCATATCTGACATAAGCATGAAATACCTAACATAAGTATGAAAAGGAAAAAAAATATTTAATTCATGGTTAGGATAGGTTAGGATGGGTTAGGTTTACGGCCCCTCTACATTACAAGGCTATATTGAAAAATACTATTGTGGATATAGTGAATGCTCGAATAAGTCAGATATTCGAAATTTCTTACCAAAGCCTGAATTAATCCATAAATTCTATTTGTATAAACTGTAAACGGGTCACAAACATTTATAAAAGTAAGACCTACGGGAATAAGCATCCAGTAAAGACATGCGAGCGGATAACCTAACTGAGGTTTATATTGAACTAATGGAGCATTTTTACACAAACACTCTACACAAACTCGGTGGACTAGTTCTTCGAGACAACTCGAAATAGGACCCAAACCCAGTGTCGAGAGGTAAAAAAACTACCAATATCTTGTACCACCACCTGCAGTTAAGATATATTCCCATGATAACTCTTCTAAATCTTTCAACAACATTAACCATAAAATAGCTAAATAAGACTCTCTACTCTCCCTAACCGACATTGATTTACCATGTTATACGGCGTCCCCTACCACACCCCAGAGGACATAACCTACACCAATATCACACGTGATCTGGTTCATGAAAAAATCGTATACTAACATAACAGTCATACCGAAAATATCTGATATTTAAAACAAGCACCGCGTTCATGCACAAGAAAAGTAGTAACACTACGATATCCGTTCAAATCTATAACAAATTCCTTGAACTAACTGATGCTATGCCTCTAGTAGTACAAAATCAAAGCCCACTGTGTCATAACAACGAACTCTACAATGCTCTATTAGGTCACTTCTTAGCAATCTACCACTGATATAAACAAATTTAGAGGTAACACACAGTCATGGTACAACACCTCAGACATACCATGCAGCTGTTTAGTCCATCATCTATGAACAACGTCAAGCAAAGTCACATCCTGGACATAACCATGAGTCTATACACAGGTAGAGTTGTCAAGAATGGGTCTGAAATGAGTCTCAAAGAGTGTGGCTATAGAAATCTGGGCATCTGTTCACTGACGACCTAAGTAAATCACTACAACGCTTAGCAGCTTGCCGCATAACCTCCCTAACAAACCCACGAATTCACGTGGAACAACAAACCCACGAATTCACGTGGAACATGGATGAACTTCAAATGACTATCAAAGAGTGTAAACCGCCTCTACACCTGACCCATCCATCCAGTAAATCGTCTTCTAAAATGTTAAACTACACACTTGCTAGGGTTCAATGACGAAATTCCACAAAAATGCAGTGCGAATTTACACCTCTTAAACATACATCCCTATGATTATCGTGGAAAAAAATCATACAACAATAATAAAATAACGACGTAATTCTCTACTCGGCCCTAATTAACGTTAAAAATTGTAATACACTTTGGTATTCATCATAGTAAATCAGTCTACTTATACAAATAAACGTAAACGCAACGAGCTTTTAATAATAAACGTAAACGCAACGAGCTATTGCCTAGGGGACTCTCGAACTCCTCCTATACATTGAAGTTTGGTCCTACAATAAACATTCAATAAGCTAACAGCAAGACCAATTGTATAACAAATTGAATATTCTATATCTATGATATCCACGTCAAACATTGTTCCAGGATGTAAAAACTGTATATAAAACAATAAAAATGTACAACATGTAACTAAATTATAACTGAAATAATGTTGTACATTGCAGATACAAATGTAATTCATCCTAATATTGCTATAATACAATAACTTGCATCGAAGATGGAAACTGTACAGAGAACATACAAAAAACGCTCGAGAAAAAAAAGCAGGTAACCAACCAATCAACTAACGTGAATAAGTTGCCAAGACATGCGAGCAACATAACTGAAACATATAGTAAATGATGTGGAATACTTCTGCACGAACACGCTATAGTATATACAAGTCTGATTAAATTATTCCCCAACTCAGTCCAAAACACGATTGAATAATTTCTTCTTTAGGTAAAGTAACCACGGCCTAACCGTGACAGAATGTCATATAATTACATTAAAATATCAAAATAATGCAATAACCGACCAATTATACTTGAAATATTGTGCTACATGGAAGATACAAACCTAAAATGAAATAAAAATTCAAATAACTGTATGAGACAACGATTCAAAATACCGAAAACAATACAAATTCAAAATATATCAACCGGTCATTACTTAGTATACATAAAACAATATAATAACTTACAATAAATCCATATCGCTCAGCCGCTGTCGCTGTAGGGCATCCAATCGATACTCGCTATAGACAAAAATCAAGACAAGACTACCCGAGCAGTCTACATACGCTTGATAACGGTTCATTTGCAGCATGCGGATACGTGGTAACACCGATATATCATGTTCAAAACTGATTAAAGCGTTATGGAGTAGATAGATTCTCGTAACGAAGCTACTGCATCCTAAGAAATATATACATCAACCCGCCAACAACCAAACAATTGTACCATACTATTCCTATAGATATTGTATACATATGAAATATATGGATGAAAAACACAAAACGAGCCCCAAATTCAACCAACAGGCTTTAACCAAGCATCCAACCGCTTAGAACCCACTAATCAACCACTAAATGAGTCAATTATTCCCCAACTAGATAAAAATACGAACGCATATTTACGGAATAAAATATATAGAATCATTAAACTAGCCATAAATATATAATGATATAAACACTCAAACATAGCAATCATGCCACAGAAAGTACTGATAAGACAAGGAACATGTAAGAGTAGCCTCACCTGACGAACATTCCAGAGGCGTATGAACTTCTTGCCCTCATCAATCTCCAAAATAAGATGAAGGCATATTCTTACCAGAACCGAATAAATATAAAATGAATAACAGAATGGAACTAAGCGTACCCCAATACAGTCATCTACAAGATAAAAAACGTACTGTATATACATACAATAAACATCAAAATACAATAAAATATAAATGTACATAGCCACAAAACTTTCCCAAATATATATTCGGAAGCAAATGGCGAAGGCCCACCCGTCACCCGTTAGCTGTCCGTCCGTCCATCCGTAAGCCAGCCGTAAGCCCGTCGTAAGCCACCCGTAAGCCAGCCGTAAGCCAGCCGTAAGCCAGCCTTAAGCCGCTTTGGCCTGTTATCTGACTCACGAAAAGCTAAGGTCCCCAAAAGTAATTACCGTAGCCCAAAAGTAATTAACTAGGCCCAAAGAGTATTTAATAATTACAATGTTTGAGTTACATTGGGACTAAGTCGGTCACCCAAAGTAATTACATACATCCTAACCATTCAATTGTCCGAATCAAAAATTCGCGTTTAGATAACATTATAACTACTTATATTCATGGTACAGTAACTGATTAAGTATCGCAGGAAAATGACTAATAGAGGTGTCGTAGTAGTACGATTAACGTTGGCCATGGCATTTAAGCCAGCCCTGAGTTGGCTGGCCGAGCATGCGGACGCTTATTCGGTCCCATATAGACATCCGTGAAGGTACTCGACAAACGCTCCCCGCGCTCGAGTGTGCAAAATCAAAAGTTAGGTCTTGATCAAATTATCTCCTAAATGTGTTTTGCAAGCTTAAGTGCATATCTATAACAATGTTGAATGTATTTGTTGCCTTACCAGATGGCTGGAGAAATCGGCAACCCCCGTCAGCCTTTGGCCTCCCACTTGTAATTGGGCCAGGCACGCCCGGTCTAGCGTGTATCTGTAGGAAGGAGTATGACTAAACTGAAATTAATTTACAATTTCTTTGCGTTTTGCAGCACAAATATTCCCACCCACATTACTTTAGGTGCCGATAAATCCAAATTGTTTAATGCTCAAATTACCATAATATGAATAAAACTGTCCTATCCTTCACTTTAATTAAACCCCCTTTAATTGTTCGCACTGTAAGATCGTTGCTCATTGTAAAAGATCTGCAGTCGTTTCCTTGTGGGCATAAGCTCAAGTGTGGAACACTATGACCACAATAAATTTGATTGACTTTCAATAATAAATCAGATGAAGTGCCGATTTGTTCATTTGTCTCCTCCCGGTCAATAACAAAGGGTAGTCCAATGCAATGGAAAAAAGCAAGTTACCCATACCCTTAAAATATCCACAATGTTTTTGTCGATTATGCAGTACGTACCATCCTAAAAAAGTGAAGAAGGGACAAATTTCCAACTAAAAGTGTGTACACAGATGATTTGTCAAAATTGAAGATACAAGTGACCGTGGTAACAGTCACATTGATATCATATAGGGAATCAACAACCTAAAAATAATTCTTTATTACACAATTGATGTGAACAAAATCTCAGCCTGTAAAAAAATATAGCGATTGACGTATCATGAACAAAATTAGCTACAATGGTGTCTCTAGTTATATACCTATACATTTTCTGCTGTAAGTGGCTTGGTCTCATTCAGGTCAAACCTTTGAACTAGAATGACAACCATATATTTTGTCTGTTTACAGTTACGAAAAACAGTAAGAAATAAAAATGCCACTCCAAACCAACCTATTTCTAGAGATAAATCTAATAAACCATGTGGCTGGCAATACTACTAACAGAATTAGTGAGAGGGCTTACAGGTCCAGCTGTCTGTCAGCCAATACAGAGCAAGGAAAATAACTCAACAATTCATTTTGTGGCAATACTCATGCAGAACTCCTTGTCAGACAAACTCGGCCACAGTAGTCAAGTATTTCATTTATTGACATAGGCTACTTGGTTATTTGTTCGTTCAATAACATGAAATATCAGAATTTAACTCATGTTTTTAATTGTGTTTAGTTTTTCGCATAAATAGATAACAAAATTCTTAGATTTTGAAGTCGAATTCATTTTCCAAAGCTTGCACGATAATTGGTGAAATTTCCTGCTTTTTCCCTGTTTTTCCAGAGGAACAAAATTACCTGCTAATCCCAAGTTTCCAGGATCAGTAGACACTCTTGAATTCCAAGAGCTGTACGAGCTGACTGTTTAGCAAGAATTTAATTGTCTGCATTCCCAAAGTGGTGGCACATTCATTACAAGTTTAGTAACTTGTGCAACCAGAACCTCCAAGTAATTAGATAGCTAATTGAGTAGTTGCTTACATTTTGATCCTGATTTTTTGTTGTGAAGGTGCTTATACAATTGACATGAAAATGAGGCTTCAATGGTTTCTTTGTTCGAAATATTGAATAATCCGGCACAACTAAGCCAAATAAGATACTGAGTAAAGTAGGCTCTCCGAAAAAGTGCAATGAATTAATGAATGTCATGATAATGAGGGTAATACATATTAAAAAATCAACTTCAATGGCCCACCAAGTTGGGGAGAGAACACGATATCTTGCCCCCACAAGTGGTATGTGGTTTGCACTAATCTCAGTGATGCTGGGAAGAAATGTCCCACAGATACTTTGGACCGACGTTATAGAAAGTGTTCTTTTATATGAAATCGACTTTTTAGTACGGTTTTTCCTTTTCTTTGCACAATATTTGACTGCGCAGGAAGCGGCAATTTTTAGATTATTGGTTCATGTTGATTGGAACCTGAAGTTTGCGTACTTACCAGTTAGTGACTGCTATTCCCGTTTTGTGCATATTTTGTTGCGGTTGTTATGACAATTTGTGCCCGAGCACAGTGCACAGGTGATGAGCTTCCTTGGTCAGTCCGTCCGCCCCGTCAGATGTGTCTGGAGAGTTGAAGGGGGCCGTTAAACTGCTAAAAACCACAGGTAATAATCAATGAGGTGCACAACCAGGCATTGGGAATATTTACCCCAAACACCAGAAACATAATGTCCTTACATGCAGATGCAATAGTGATCCATGCTTACGAGATGCGTCATCCGCGTCTCCACAAACAACACTCTACCACCAACAGCACTATAGTGAGCAGTTAACATTGACATGGTCCACTTCTAGAGTGTTGAAATCACTTAAAAGACTGCTGGAATTTAGCAAAAGTATGTGCATATGATACAGCGACTTCACCATATCGATCACGAGCACCAACCTCATGACAAGCCTGATCAGCAGCGCGACTAGCCACATCAACCCCTCGATCAGTCTTAGCAACACCACGGCCAGCAACAACAACATCACGGGCAGCCACAGCCACACTGCGCCCACACACAGCAGAATCACCCACCAGCCGCAGCAGAACAACAGCTGGCCACAGCAACACTACCACCAGCTGCAGCAGCACTGCGACCAGCTACGGCCGCAGAACGGCCAGAAGAACTCATATCACCACCTTGAATTGTTTCAAATTTGATTTACTTTAAAAGAACATGAAAAGGCAAACTAGTTGCACTCATGAACATTTTCATCTGAGTTGATTAGTTGAGTTAGGAGAGAGCATTACGTATGTCAATCAGATGTAAAACTTCTATGTTTGGTGTCCGATACTGAGTACCATTTTCCTAGTGTCTGGGTAGATGCTAAGTACTTCAAACAGTCCAAATTAATTATTTTCAGAAGAGAAAATCAACATAATTCAGAGAAGCTTTGCCTTTATAGAATGCACTTCTGATAGCTGATCAAGTTGGAAGAACAAACTTGATTTTTTTGGAGAAATTCATTTAAAGAACCGCTATGTCTTATTTGGACTTTAAATTCGGTTTGGAGGTTTGTAATTAGTCAATTTCGTATGTGTTACGATCACAGACTACACTTAGGGAAGGAAGCTGGTAAATGGCCAAATAACTTTTGATTTTGTGCTGACTTTTGCCAGTTAAACTTTAAATAAATCAGGAAAATCTGGATAGCTGTTGGCTGATTAAACAGTTTAATAGTATAGTTCAGTTTGAATGTCAATACTACAACATCATACTATGTTTCAAGTCCAAAATCTAATTTGCATTATTTTCAAATTAAAATTTGTGACAAAAGAAGTATGCGCAGTCCGGATACCATTAAAACTAGCGTTTTCAATACTCTCTCAAAGCTTAACTAATCATATTTTATGTGAGCAGCATTGCGTTTTGGTGTACTTCGGAAGTGAATCAAATTTTCAGTTATTCAGAAAAGTTAACGGTTATAAACAGAGTACCAATTTTCTTGCGACTGTGTAGAATATTGTCGTTTCAAACAATCCAAGTAACTTAGTGTCAGAAGTCAATAAATTACTATAATTTGGAAGAGCTGTGCACGGATTGGCTAACCAAGTAGATGAAAAACATGATCTTTCCAATTGGAAAAATATTGAACCTTCTACTTCTTTCAGAAGAATAGGATACATATAGCGACCAGAAATTTCAAGAGAAAAGCATGTGGAGGAATTAAACTGACTTTGAACATAGTTATCAGGTCTGTAGTTTGTATTTTTAGTAAGTGTTATTGAACGCAGACTATAATTTCTGAAGGCACTGGTAAATGGTGAAATAGCATTTCACTTAGCGCTGACTGTCGCTGGTTTGAACTGGAAATTGCTCTGCGAAATAGGAGTAGTGATTTTTTGTAGAATATTATATACATTTAGTAATTGCACATACAGCAACATCATGGCAACTTTCAAGTCCAAATTCCAATATGCATTATGTTTGTAATGCAACTTGTGACCTAGCTCAAATGACCAACTCACAAGAAAACTTTCATAAGTATTTTAATTTAATTTTTACGTATTCTACAGTAAATTATATTTGAAACTATTCAGACATGTTAAGTGTCTTTAATAGAGTGCTATTTTCCTACCCTCTGGGTATATTATAGACTCCTCAATGAATCCAAATGACATTGTCAGAAAAAAAAAAAATTGTCCATGGAAATTTTGATAAAAATTCATATAAAAGACCTGTAATTTTTATTTTCAGGTATGTAGTGAGTAAATATGGTAAAGTTTAGGAGCACTGGTTTTAATTTGTAAAAGAAACTGATAAATGGCAACATTGCATTTGATTTAGCG
Organism: Gammarus roeselii; assembly: GCA_016164225.1. Taxonomy (NCBI): domain Eukaryota; kingdom Metazoa; phylum Arthropoda; class Malacostraca; order Amphipoda; family Gammaridae; genus Gammarus; species Gammarus roeselii. The sequence continues at coordinate 4,306 of SDVV010017185.1, read as the reverse complement.
CTGACTGTTGCCGGTTAAAACTTTAAATAAATCCTTTACATCATTGGTAGCTGCTGATTTGTATCAATTTTACGTGTTTATTCAGTTTGTATAAATTTTATATGTTTACACTACAACATCATACATAGTTTCAGGTCACAATTCCGATCAGCATTATTTTTACATGGTAATTTGTGACTAAAAGTATACGCAGGCCTCCATTGACCCTCACAACTGTCACTCACCACAAGACGCAATTAGGAACTCGCTCAATTTGCCATCATGTAACTGAAAGGACAGGATTAGGGAGAATATCATCTTTATATACACTTGATAAGGCAGAAGATAGGAGCTCAGTCATCTCAAACACATCCTAAACCATCTGTCTATCTGGGTCACAAAGTGGGCTGCACCAAGACGACTAATCATCTTCCTTCCTATGTGGGTATGGAATATTAATAGGGAGTCAATAAACCTTCAGATTTTATTAAATTGGAATTTGTACATAAAAAGAATCCCCGGGCCTCCGACGACCTTCAAATCTGATAATAAGCGAAATAGAGAATTCCTGTTGCACCGATGAAATGAACTCTCAGAATACTGAGGAAATTATTGGGATTGGTGATTACAATGTCACCTCCTTCAAATCAAATCAGCGAAAAGGGAAAATTCAACTGAAAATAATCGTCAAAACAGGCGTAATCGAAAAGGAAAAGATACATTCTTCTAAACGAATCATACTACAAGTCGGAGCTAAGGACGTGTCGCAGACGAATCGACATGGAAAAGATATGAAACCATGCAAAACAATATCAAAGATTCACACGTAAACATCCATGTCACTGGCATGCTGCCCCATCCGAACCAAAGCAGATAGAAGTTAAGCAAGATGATTCCTCTTAACAATCGCCTAGCAACTTTCTGCAGAGCACAGAAAATCCCATTATCTGATCATTGGGAAACGATGATTGACCCAAAGTACTATAACTCTAATAGAATCACCAACAAGTCTCGCATAACAACGTATGGACTTGATACCATAGAAAACATCCATAAAAACATCGGCGCTCGTCTGGTCACCGAAAATAAGTCAAAAAACGAATTCGATATCATACCCACAACTCCGTCAGCAGTGGTCGACGAAACGATCCAACACCCTTCGCCCGTTTCAACACTAGACCCACAACAAACATAAGAGCCCAACAAAACATCACCGCAGGTCCTGGCGAAAAAGTTCCTGTCATCAATCCAGTCCGAGTTAGAGGCAGCAGTCGCTGCTCCGCTAGTACAACCCGTGTAAACGCAGACGAAAGTCATGGATCTGACATAAGGCCTCAAAGTAGAAAATGAAGTTAATGTAGCTAACAGTCTCCGAGATCAAATCGAAGAATTAGGTATCATTGCAATTAATTAAAGTAGCGACATAGTGGCAATCACGTAATAGTGGATGAAATTGAGCACCAGACATTATTTAGGCGAATTTACTCTTCCCGGTCACTCACTATTTCACAAAGATTGACAAGGCCGAGAGGGTGAAGGAGTGCTATTTCTTGTGAAAAACACTCTGCAAATATTAGAAGTCACCATTCCAAATAGCAGACACGACATAGTATCAATCCAAGTAGTCGGTAAACATATAAAATGTCTAATCACTCGCGTCTATCTTTACAACACCCTCGTCGATGTTGTCACAACACAACAGAGTATATTGTGCTTGGTGACTTCAATATCCCCGACATTGATTGGGTAACAGACGAATGCGCTGCCACCGGCCAACGTTTGATTGATTTTGCAGACGATAAGTTCATGACCCAAATAGTGAAGACACCTACAAGATGTAGCAATATTCTTGATCTCCTATTTAGTGCAAGCGACTCTCATGACACTAACGTCGAAGTGGGCGATCCACTCGGAACTAGCGACCATAACTGTATCTGTTTCTTGATAGAGCTCGAGTTGAAAACGTCAACAAACTGCGAAAAAGTCCCTAACTTTAGATTAGCCAACTTTGTCAATGGCGTCATCAAATATAACCCTTGGACAAGATCTCAATCAATCGCTATTATTATTATTATTATTATTGTTCGATCATTTATTTCCATCGTCTGGCAATGGACTTTCAAATTTTTTTAGGAACTAAATGAATTCTTAAACATAAGACATGAAATTTCAATCATCAACTACGCTACTTCAATTAACGAAAACGCGAGTTCAATTTGAATTCGTCACAGCTCATCACAAGGGGCGCCTGTTCAGATTACATGGAGCGAAATATTATTCACAATAGTATCATCTATGCACATACAGAAAAAGTATATTTTGACAAAATAATTCCGTTAACATAGCGTTGGGAAAACCAGTGACACGCTGGGTTGAAAAATAAGAAATACTTGGGGTGGATAAATAACAAAATAGATTGGTGTGGAAAATAACAAGTACATGGGGTGGCAAATCACGCATGCATGTAGTTGGAGTCCCGAGAACTTGGGGTTGGGACATCAAAATGTGCTAACATATTATAATGAGTAGTCTACATTATTGTACGATGACAAAGATGTGGATGGACAACATGAATTATACAAAAAAATATGAATACAATATCAGGTTGGGAAATCGAAAAGCGCTGACATATTGTAAAAATGGGTCTAAACCATTGTATTAATAATGAAGGGGTGAATAAGCGACATAAGTTATACAAAAAAAGTTATACATAAAATACATACCAAACAACTGAATATACAATATATACACTTCAAGACCGCTAGGAAATAATTAAATGATTGTCAATCAGAACAATACAATGCTTGAGTACGCAAGTCGGAAGAATATACATCTGTTATAGAAGACAATGCAAAATATTAGCTTATAGGGCAATGAATGTATCATCAAAAATGGTATGGTAATTGTTGGAAATATTCCAATGAATTATATTAAAATCGTTCCTCAAAAAGACTGAGTTCGTATTTTAGTTCTAGTTAACACATATGATAATTGGCCAAGACCATTGTGATCGGTACCAACATAGAAAACATATGTATCGTCAGAGTAAAACGATTAGATGGTGTCTCAATGTTGAGAGTTATGGTGGGTGGGGTTTCGGACGTGCTCAAGAACAGGATGCATTTTTTGGTTACTGGTATTATGCATTTAGCTTGGGTTTGTTGGTAAATTACCATTTGAATTGATCGATCAATAGATGTTCAATAGGCCTATTCTTGAAGGACGTGTTGGATTCAAGATTCTTGATGCTTGTTGGGAGGTTGTTCCAGGATTTTGGTCCAGTGATCGAAAAAGCTCGAAAGCAGTTTCTGTTTTCCTGTGTTCAAAGTGCAGAGTATCATTATTTCTAGTGAATCGATTGTTCTTTTCACCTCGAGAATATATGTGCTTTTGACTGCCGGGTGAATGTTTTTCTAGAAGATCTTCATGAATTATGATCTACTCATGGAGTGCCAGTTTGTTGTCGATATTGAGCCACTGTAATTTTTCGAGGGAAGGACTTACGCGGTCTCGTTTTCTGTGGTTACCATTGCATGTTATTCTTGCCGCTTAACAATTTCTTGACTGCACTTACAAAATATTGAATATGAGCATATCCCGCGCAAAAATTGGCGAACAGCAGTGAATCAGCCTAAGGACTGGAAGGGAGAATTGCAGTACTTCACTCACGAAAACAAGCCAAGCGCTCGATAAAACAGAAACACCCACATGCAAGGTAGCAAAAAAGGAATACAACATCAGCAGAAGAGATCTTAAAAGAGTCCAGAAACGTAAAAAGAAAGATAGTGAAAATGTAATAGCCACTAATGCCAAAACTAATCAGAAACAATTTTTTACTCATATTACGAGCAAAAAAAAATCAAAATCTGTAATTGGTCCTCTCGAGAACGATGTTGGTGAGCGAGAAACAGACGACACCAGAATGAGTGTCCTCATTAATGAATACTTTTGTAATGTATCCACGTTGAAAAATCAGGATATTAGTAGTAGATATGTGTGCAAAACGCAAATGGAAAAGTGGGTGTGCAAAACGCAAATGGAAAAGTGGGTGTGCAAAACGCAAATGGAAAAGTGGGTGTGCAAAACGCAAATGGAAAAGTGGGTGTGCAAAACGCAAATGGAAAAGTGGGTGTGCAAAACGCAAATGGAAAATGTGTGACTCTATGTATGTTATTTTGTGAAGGATTTAGGAGGTATATTATTTGTGAAGGAATTACGAGATTTAGGATATATGTTATTTATGAAGGATTTAGGATATATGTTAATTGTGTAGGAATTAGGATGGTAAGATATTTGAATCTTTCATCGAATGTATTGCTTAGGATGT
>SDVV010017184.1:0-14050 GCA_016164225.1 Gammarus roeselii | reverse complement strand
CACGCTATTTACGTCTAGGGAAGCAGACACAAACCGACGCAACACCTGCTGTGTCCAATCATTGCACGCTTTCTACATATAGGGGAGCAGACAATAACCGACGTAACACTTGCTGTTTCCTATCATTGCACGCTATTTACGTCTAGGGAAGCAGACACAAACCGACGCAACACCTGCTGTGTCCAATCATTGCACGCTTTCTACATATAGGGGAGCAGACAATAACCGACGTAACACTTGCTGTTTCCTATCATTGCACGCTATTTACGTCTAGGGAAGCAGACACAAACCGACGCAACACCTGCTGTGTCCAATCATTGCACGCTTTCTACATATAGGGGAGCAGACAATAACCGACGTAACACTTGCTGTTTCCTATCATTGCACGCTATTTACGTCTAGGGAAGCAGACACAAACCGACGCAACACCTGCTGTGTCCAATCATTGCACGCTTTCTACATATAGGGGAGCAGACAATATCCGACGAAACACCTGCTGTGTCTTACCATTGCACGACATTTACGTCTAAGAGAGACGATACAAACCGACGTAACACATGTTGTGCACTATCATTGCACGCAATTTACGTCTAAGGGAGCAGACACTAACCGACGTAACACCTGTTGTGTCCTATCCTTGCAAGCTATTTACGTCTAAGGAAGCAGACACTAATCAACGTAACACCTGCTGTGCAGCAGCCGTGCATAATAGGCCTATATTAGTCTGTATGTACAGCAGCCGTGCATGATAGGCCTATATTAGGCTGTATGTGGAGCAGCCGTGCATTGTAGGCCTACATTAGGCTGTATGTGCAGCAGTGGTGCAAAATAGGCCAACATTGGGCTGTATGTGCAGCAGTCTTGCATAATTGGCCTACATTGGGCTGTGTGTGCAGCAACCGTGCATAATAAGCCTATATTAGGTTGTATGTGCATCAGCCGTGCATAATAAATAAATAAATAAAATAAATAATTAAAAAGTTTATTCATACACAGATGGCATGTTATTCCTTTTAACAATCAATTTATACATAGTAAAAACAAGATCGGTAAAATGAACAAGAACCTGTAACTGAGTAATTGGAGCTGTGTGCGAGCGGTGGGAGGTATTTCACTTTCCTAGCTGAACATACGAACAAGACTCTTGCCGAGACACGTCACGACGAGAGAGCTGCCAGGGTTAAGTTTTAATGTACACTATAAATATGCACTGTATTCCGTTGACATAAGGTTCTCCGTCCTGAATATTCGGATCTTTTATATAACAGTTAATTAGAGTGGTAGTTGTTAATTCAGCTATACGCCAAATTCATTGGGTAGCAAAGAATGCGACGGTATGGTTGGGTCTATGTGAGACAGAGAGTCAATGACAAAATAAAAACATATAACAGAGAAAATATCATCTTTATAATATACATAACAAGAAAGGTTTCTTCGTGCACACGCGGTGTTTTATTCTCGTGGAACAATAAGCTCTCTGTAACGTTTCACGACGGAAGGGCTATCATGGTAGGTTTGAGGTCCGCAACAAGTGTGCGTTATATACTGATGAAATAAGATGTTTCTATATCTGACATTGATATCTTTCGCATAGTAATTAGTATGAATTCTTTGCTCAGACCCACAGCCTATTCAATTGAATAGCAAAGAATGCGATGGTATAGGTGGAGCTATGTGAGTTAGAGAACCACTGGCATAGTAAATAAAATAAGAAAAAATAATGCATTCATACACCAACCAGTGTGATATATTAGCGGAACGGTAACAGGGTACACGTCTTATGCACGAAGAAACATACATATCTACATCGCGTATGAAACAATTGTCCTCGACGGCACAGAAAATTTATTTAGAGCCAGAACGATGCGAAGTCAAGTCAATAGGGACAGGGCACGCTGAGGTGAAATTGCAAGATTTTGCACCAGTGAGCCGTGTTTGAATTGGCAGCTGTTATTTGTACAAATACAAATAGAAAAGGATATCTCAGAAACATAGTATTGGAGATTATGTTAGTGTTTTGTTGACAGCTGGAAAATATAGTTTTACGTTACCAGTTTTGCGCCAATTGTCATTGATTGTTTAACTCTGCCCCTGTCTGCGAGCAAGCAATAGAGTGGTACATCTCTGCTTGAAAGAAGATACGGTTGCGCAATTCTGAATGTCAGCTGGTAGCTTGTTGAAGCTCTTTGGACCTGAAATAGTGAAAGCTTTGACCCCAATCTGTGTTCTTCTGAACTCTGTGTCAATGTTATTTACATTCCGTGTTGATCGTTGATGGGCCGCTTTTCGAGTTGTCAACACAACACCGTTGGAACAGGAGAGCTTGTTCTGAATTTTAAAAACTCTCACTGTTCGCTCAGTTCTAATCGTTCTTGGATATTCAGCCCCCAAGTTTCTCTAGAATTAGTGTCACGTGATCGCTCTTTTTAAAATTCCCATCGTGAGTTACTTTTGCGGTGAAGTTTATGCTGCGTTGAATGTCTGAGAGTAGCGTTTTTGTACACTTACCCCAAATGGTGAGCCAGTAGTTTAAATGTGAAAAAATCAGAGCATTGATTACGAGAAGTCTGGACTTGAAGTCGAGTTGTTTCTTCGTTCGACTGAAAAACATGTGTGTACCATTCAGTTTGGAGCAGAGCTTCTCAACATGATATCCGAAAGTCATCTTGGGATCAAGCCACACTTCCAGACGTTTGACTTTGTTGTCAAGAGCAGTTTTTGCGCCCATTCAGTCAACAGCAAAATTTTCGGGAACTCTCAGTGTGTTTGTTTTGGATCCCAGGATAATGTACTGTGATTTACTTGTATCAACTTTGAGCCCATTTGAAGAATACCAATTATTTATGTGGGTCAGCGCTGTTCCTGCGTCCTTCTTCAGCTTTTCTATTTCGTTTGTTGGTCTAACGAACAGCAATTGAACAAGGTCCGCGTATAATGTCATTCTGGCATTGTCGAGAGGGTTTCCACAGTTTATGTCATTGATAAACAAAAAGAAAAAAAACTGTCCGAGAATCGATCTTTGTGGAACCCCGAAATTTACCTGTCTTGGAGAAGAGGGGATTTTTCCATCTAACACGACAGACTGAGACCGCCGGCTGAGATAGCTTTCAAACCAGGGTGTTTGGATGTTTAGTTGTATCAGTTTTTGTAGCAAAATATCGTGATTCACACTATCAAATGTTTTAGAGAGGTCCATAAACACAAGGAATGATAGACTATTTTCGTCTATAGCTTTGTATACGAATTCGGATATTTTCAGTAGCGCGTCTTCAGTAGAGGTCTTCCGTCTGTATTCATACTGACATTCATTGATCAGGTTCGCCTCTTCTAGGTAGTCAAGAAGTTGCCAAACAATGATCTTTTCCAGGATTTTTGAATATACTGGTAGAAGGCTAATGGGTCTGTGATTTCTCGCGTCGTTTACCTCCCCTTTTTTATGGATAGCTTTGATTACCGCATGTTTCCAATTTTGAGAGGAGGTATTAGTTACAATGGATGTGTTGATGAGCAGCTGGAGATATGGCAAAATGATTTGAAACCCGTCTTTGAGGTACCGTAATGCTATTCTATCGCTCCCACAAGAATTTGTATTTTTAAGCGAGAAAATAGCCGAAACAATTTCCAGTCCGCTTACCGGGCTCGGTGTCCCCATTTGGTCGTTCTTGGTGGATGAGTCGTTATGAGATGGGACTGTGAACCGAGTTAGCTTATGCATTAACGGGGTTTCATGAACCACCAAGAAAGATTTGTTGAGTTCGTTTATCATCTTTTCGTATGTGTGCTTCCCAACGTTAGCAAAAACTCATTGAGTGTTTCTGCTATGTCTCCTGAGTTTTCATAGTTTGAGGTATTTTTTGGTTTCTTGTGGGGCACAATATTTCTGAGGATGTTCCAAGTCTGCTTCGGGAAGATTTTTGCGTTTTTTAATTCAGCAAGGTGCGCATTACTCTTTGCTTTGCTTATTTTATTTTTTTACGCGTTTTCTCATCGGTTGGCGAACCACTCGCACGCCTACGTGCAGCAGCAGTGCATGATACGCCTACATTAAGCTTTATTTGCAGCAGTCGTGCATTATAGGCCTACATTAGGCTGTATTTGCAGCAGCCGTGCATAACAGGCCTACATTAGGCTGCATGTGCAGCAGCCGTGCATAATAGGCCTATATTAGGCTGAAAGTGCAGCAGCCGTGCATAATAGTCCTATAATAGGCTGCATGTGCATCAGCCGTGCATTATAGGCCTATAGTAGGCTGTATGTGCAGCAGCCGTGCATAATAGGCCAATTGTCGTCTATGTGTGCAGCAGTCGTGCATAATTGGCCTATATTAGGCTGTATGTGCAGCAACTGGGCATAATAGGCCTATATAGGCTGTATGTGCAGCATCCATTCATTATAGGCCTATAGTAGGCTCTATGTGCAGCAGCCGTGCATAATAGGCCTACATTAGGCTTTATGTGCAGCAGCCGTGCACTATAGACCTACATTAGGCTGTATGTGCAGCAGCCATGCATTATAGGCCTACATTAGGCTGCATGTGCAGCAATTGTGCATTATAGGCCCACATTAGGCTGTATGAGCAGCAGCAGTGCATAATAGGCCTACATGAGGCTATATGTGCAGCAGCAGTGCATAATAGGCCTATATTAGGATGTATGTGCAGCAGCCGTGCATAATAAGCCTATATAAGGATGTATGTGCAGCAGCCGTGCACTTCAGGCCTACATTAGGCTGTATGTGCAGCAGCCGTGCATGAAAGGCCTACATTAGGCTGTATGTGAAGCAGACGTTCACTATAGGCCTACATTAGGCTGTAAGTGTAGCAGCTGTGCATAATAGGCCTATATTAGGCTGTATGTGCCGCAGCCGTGCATAATAGACCCATATTTGGTTGTATGTGTAGCAGCCGTGCATAGTAGGCCTATAGTAGGCTGTATGTGCATCAGCCGTGCATTACAGGCCTATAGTAGGCTGTATGTGCAGCAGCCGTGCATAAGAGGCCAACTTTCGTCTGTGTGTGCAGCAGTCGTGCATAATTGGCCTATATTAGGCTGTATGTGCAGCAGCCGGGCATAATAGGCCTATATTAGGCTGTATGTGCAGCATCCATGCATTATAGGCCTATATTAGGCTCTATGTGCAGCCTCCGTGCATAATAGGCCTACATTAGGCTGTATGTGAAGCAGCCGTGCACTATGGGCCTACATTAGGCTGTATGTGCATCAGTTGTGCATTGTAGGCCCACATTAGGCTGTATGTGCAGCAGCAGTGCATAATAGGCCTACATTAGGTTATATGTGCAGCAGCAGTGCAAAATCGACCTATATTAGGCTGTATGTGCAGCAACCGTGCATGATAGGCCTACATTAGGCTGTATTTGCAGCAGACGTGCATCATAGGCCTACATTAGGCTGTAAGTGCAGCGGCAGTGCATAATAGGCATACATTAGGCTGTATGTGCAGCAGCCGTGCTCCATCTCAAGATTATCCGCCGATGAGGGGGACGGCTGGAGAGTAATGGCTGCTGGAATATTTATGATTACTTAAGTCGATAATAGACTGCCGCCACGTAGCAGCACCTATTGATTATCACACAAAGGCGGGTGGCAGTGATGATCACCGACCACGGTTAAGGCACGCGGCGTGTGGCTGGAGTAGAGAGATTATCACACAAAGGCGGGTGGCAGTGATGATCACCGACCACGGTTAAGGCACGCGGTTATGTGGCTGGAGTAGAGAGATTATCACACAAAGGCGGGCTTACAAGTGTTTACAAAGGTAGGAAGACAACAACAGGACTATTGGCCCAAACTAGGTTACCTTCTGATAGCATGATAGCAAATTCTGAAGTAGAACGTCTAAGAGAGCTTCATGTGCCATTTTTGTTGTAAAAACATCAAGAAAGGGAACGGTTTACCTGTTTATCGCCGATTTATGTAAAACTTATCGAGCCGAGACTTAAACGTTTCGATTGTATTGCTGTATACAAACTACGCTGGAAATTTGTTCCATTCTCCGACAACTCTATACGTGAAGAAATTGCGCGTGATGTTGAGTGAGAAACGTTTCCCAACGATGTTGTATCCATTGTTCCTAGACACTCCGTTCGTATCTGGAGTGAAAAGACTCGTTCGGTCAACGTTTCCCTTACCTTTCATAATCTTCCACACTCCAATCTTGTCGCCTCTGACTCTACGCTTCTCTAGCGAATAAAAATTGAGTTCGCGTAGCCTGTCTTCATACGATATATTCCGCAGCGGAGGGATGAGTATGGTTGCTCTGCGTTGAACCTTCTCTAATTTAATAAAATATTTTCTAAGACACGGAGTCCAAAATTGAACGGAATACTCGAGATGCGGTCTAACAAATGCATTGTATAACTTGACCATACTGTCTTTCTTTTTCTACGAGATAGTGCGGGATATCATACCTAGCATTTTGTTGCCTTTTCTTGGCGGCATCGTTACATTGCTTGCAACTTTTCAAGTCGTTACTAATGATGACACCTAAATCTCTCTCTTCGGTGATAGGAATGAGTATCTTTGTTCAAGTCTACTTGGATCTGCTGGCACTCTATTTCAGTTTTTACTCTTCCCCTATTTCAGCGTCGTCTACAAATTTGCTAATATTTGAGAGTACGTTGCTATCATGATCGCTTATGAATATTGTAAAAAGAACTGGACCTCACACGTATCCTTGAGGCACGTCGCTAGTGACATTACTCCAGGGAGAGGAAGCTCCGTTAAGTAAAACTTGCTGCCGTCTGTCCGTAAGCCAGCATTTTATCCAGGTGGGAAACTCGCCACGAATTCCGATGCTGTGCAATTTACTAACTAAGCGCTTGTTTGAGACTTCATCAAATGTCTTTTGAAATTCAAAATAAATGATATCAATTGGATTTTTACGTCGTGGTTTCCTATTTTATTGCTGAAAAAAGTAACAGGTTCGTAAGACAGGAACGGTTGTGTCTAAATCCATGCTGAGAGTCGCCAATCAGTTTGTTTGAATCTAAAAATTCTGTAGTTTCATCCTTTATCAAACTTTCTAGAAATTTGTCAATGACTGAGGTGGGACTAATTGAACGGTAATTGCCGGGACTCTTCTTGTCCACGTTTTTAAAAATTGGGATAACATTGCCTTCTTTCCAGTTAGAATAGGCAGGTGCCATTTGTGAGAGATTGTGTGAAAATGTTTGATAAATGTTCGACGATTTCGTTTCTAGTCTGTTTCATTGTTCTGGGATGAACTTGGTCTGAACCTGGAGATTTTGTGACTTTCAGTTCATCTATATACTTAATACCTCCAGCGAGTGAAAAGTTCACTGTGATGAGGGCTTTAATTCGTCTTTTCGCAATGATGACGTAAAAACAGAGCAAAAGTATTCATTAAGTATGACACTCATTTTGGTTTCTTCCGTTTCTAGTTCGCCAACATCATTCTCGAGAAGACCAATTACAGACCTTGACTTTTTTTTACTCGAAATATAACTAAAAGATTGTTTCGGATTAGTTTTGACATTGATGGCAATTTCATTTCAAAATCCTTCTTCTTCCGTTTCTGGACCCTCTTTAGATCTGGTCTGCTGATTTTGCATTCATTTTTTTGCTACGTCGTCATGTGGATATTTCTGTTTTATCGAGTACTTTGCTTTCTTTCGTGGCTGCAGACGCTGCAATTCTTCTTTCCAGTACTTAGGCTTACTGGCTGCTGTTCGCCTGTTTTTGCGCGGGATGTGTTCATATCCGATATATTTAAGTGCAGTCAAGAAATTGTTAAGCGATTGATTGACATCTTGTCCGAGTGATATATCTGCTGACGCCATTGACTCTTAAGCCATCAAAATTGGCTTATCTAAAGTTAGGACCTTTTTTTGGAGTTTATTGACGTTTTCAACTCGAGATCTATCAATTACCTTATAGAGTTGTTTACAAGCGTTCACAAGTCTAGGAAGACAACAACGGGCCTATTGGCCGAAACTAGGTTGTCTTCTGATATAAAGAGGGTTAGTTCTGGAGAAGAACGTCTCAGAGGCCTATTGGCCCAAATTAGGTGGCCTTTTGATAGCAAGAGGATAAGATCTGAAGTAGAACGTCTGAGCGAGCTTCGTGTGCCATTTCTGTTTGTTATAACAACAGGAAAACGAACGGTTTAGCTATTTATCTGCGATTTATGTAGAACTTATCGAGCCGCGACTTAAACGTTTCGATTGTATTGCTGTTTACAACCTCCGCTGGAAGCTTGTTCCATTCTTCGACAACTCTACACGTGAAGAAATGACCCGTGATGTCGAGTGAGAAACGTTTCCCAACGATTTTGTATCCATTGTTTTCAGTCACTCCGTTTGTATCCAGAGTGAAAAGGCTCGCTCAATCGACGTTTTACTTACCCTTCATAATCTTCCACACTTCTATCATGTTGCCTCTGAGTTCACGAAGCCGGTCTTCGTACGATTTATTCCGCAGCGAAGGGATGAGTTTGGTAGTTCTCAAGTTTAATAACGTCTTTTCTAAGGACGGAGACCAGAAATGAACTGCAGATTCGAGATGCGGTCTAACAAATGCATTCAATAACTTGAGCATACTGTGTTGGTTTTTGTTCGAGATAGTGCGGGATATCATACCTAGCATTGTGTAGCCTTTCTTGGCAGCATCGTTACATTACTTGCTGCTTTTTAGGTCGTTACTAATCATGACACCTAAATCTCTCTCTTCGGTGACGGTAATGAGTTTCTTTCCAGACATTGCATATTCGTGTTTGAGGTTATGAGGACCTATGTGCAAACCTTTGCATTTGTCCACATTAAATTTCATTGGTCACTTTTCTGACCAATCAACAATTTTGTTCAAGTCTAGTTGGATCTGCTGACACTCTAGTTCAGTTTGCACTTTTCCTCCGATCTTAGTGTCGTCTGCAAACTTGCTAATGTTTTAGAGTATTCGAAGCTCGCCTCGAATACCGATGAAAAAGAGTAACAGATTCGTGAGACAGGAACGGTTGTTTCTAAAGCCATGCTGGGAGTAGCCAATCAATTTGTTTGATTCTCATAATTCTGTCATTTTATCCGTATCAAACTTTCCATCAACATGCCAATGACTGAGGTGAGACTAATTGGACGGTAATTGACGGGACACTTTTTGTTCCTTTTTTTATAAATTGGGGTAACACTGGCCGCTTTTCGTTTAGAGGGGCAGGGGCCATATATAAAAGATTGGGTGAAAATGTTTGATACATGTTCGGCGATTTCGTTTCTAGTCTCTTTTAGAATTCAGAAATGAATTTGATCGGGACCTGGAGGTTTGGTGACTTTTAATTTATCTATATATTTAATAACTTCGTCGGGAGAAAAGTTCACTGTGGTGAGGGCTTTTATTCGTTTTACACCTATGATATCCTCAGGATTACGAATATCCTGATTCTCTAACGTAAGTACAGAACAAAAGTATTCGTTAAGTAGAACACTCATCATGGTGTCGTCAGTTTCTAGCACACCAACATCGTTCGCGAGAGGAACTATTACAGATTTTACATTTTTTTTGCTTGAAATATAACTAAAAAAATCGGGTTAGGTTTTGCATTGGCAGCAATTTCATTTGCAAAATCTTCCTTCTTACGTTTCACGACCCTCTTTAGATCTCGTCTGCTAATATTGTATTCATTTTTTTGCTACGTCGTCATGGGGATGTCTCTGCTTTATCGAATGCTTGCTTTCTTTCGTGAATGAAGGCGCTGGCAGTTCTCCTTTCCAGTACTTGGGCCGATAGACTGCTGTTCGCCTGTTTTTGCGCGGGATATGCTCATCTTCGATATTTTTAAGTGCAGTCAAGAAATAGTCAAGCGATTGATTGACATCGTGTCCTAGGGTTATATTTGCTGACGCCATCGACTCTCTTAAGTCATCAAAATTAGCTAACCTGAAGGTTTGGACATTTTCGCAGTTTGTTGATGTTTTCAACTCGAGCTCTATCAAAAAACGGATACAGTTGTGGTCACTAGTTCCGAGTGGTTCGCCTACATCGACGTTCGTGACATGCGAGTCGCTTGCACTAAATAAGAGATCGTGTGATCCCTGGTCTCCAGTGGTTTGCCCACTTCGACGTTCGTGACATGAGAGTCGCTTGCACAAAGTAGAAGATCAAGAGTATTGCTACCTCTTGAAGGTGTCTTCCCCATTTTGGTCATGAACTTATCGTCTGCAAAATCAATCAGACGTTGGCCCATGGCAGTGTATTCGTTAGCTTCCCAATCAATGTTGGGGACATTGAAGTCCCCAAGCACTTTACTGTGTTGTGTTGTGACGACATAGATGAGGGTGTTATATACGTCGATGTCATCTGCAGCCTTGCTTTTTGGGGGTCGATAGACTTCTGTGATTTGACATTTCATATGCTTACCGACTATTTGAATTGATACTATGTCGTGTCTGCGTTTACGAATAGTGACTTCTAATATTTGCTGAGTGTTTTTCACGAGACACAGCACTCCTCCGCCCTCTCGGCCTTGTCTATCTTCTTGAAATAGTGAGTAACCGGGGAGAGTAAATTCGCCTGAATAATGCCTGGTGCTCAATTTCATCCACGATTCTGTGATTGCTGTTATGTCGAAACTTTTATTCATTGCATGAATACCTAATTGGTAAATTTTGTCTCGGAGATTTCTAGTGTTCAGATAGTAACATATGAGAGTACTGCTAGTCACATTAACTTGATTTTCTTGACTTAATCTTCTTCTACTATGAGTCCTTGTGTCGGAGCCAAGACTTTCGTTTTCGGTTACTCGAGTTGTGCGAGCAGAGCGGCGACTATTGCCTCTAACTCGGACTGGACTGATGACATGAACTTTTTTGCTAGGACCTGCGGTGATGTTTTGATGGGCTCTCGTATTTGTTATGTATCTAGTGTTGAAACGGGTGGAGGCCGTTGGGTCATCTCGTCGGGTACGGCTGGCGGAGTTGAGGTTATGATATCGAGTACGTTTTTTGACTTGTTTTCGGTGACAATCCCAGCGCCTATGTTTTAAGTATGTTTTCGATGGCATCAAGTACATATGTGTTTATGCAAGCCTTGTTGGTGATTCTATTAAATTTATAGTACTTTGGGTCAATCATCGTTTCCCAACGATCAGAGAAAGGGATTTTTTGTGCTCTGCAGAAAGTTGCTAGGCGATTGTTATGAAAGATCGTCTTGCTTAACTTGTATCGGCTTTGGTCCGGATGGGGCAAGACGCCAGGGACGTGTATGTTCTCGTGTGAACCTTTGAAATTTTTGAACATGGTTTTGTACATTTTCCATGTCGATTCTGTCTGTGACGCGTCTTTAGCTCCAACTTGAAGAAAGTATATTTTCCTCCGTCGTGAAGAAGGTATCTTTTCCTTTACAATCATGCCCTCAATTTCGTCGAATTTTCAATCTGTTTGGCCGAGTATTATAGTTGAATTATCTTTTTTTGCTGTTTTGATTTGAGGGAGGTGACGTTATAATCACCAATCACTATAATTTCCTCTGTACTCTGAGAGTCCATTTCACCGGGCAATACGCCAAAACGGTTACGTATGTCGGGTCGGATGTGGTGAGATAGTGGCCGAACGTGTGGTGCATTGTCACAGCGTGACTGCCTCTTGCTTTTTACCGTATTGTACGATGCTTCGCTATCTTTGAATGAACTTTCAGTTGATTTGGTGCTGTTATTTTTCGCTTCGTCTAGAGCTGTAAGCTTCTTGGCCAATTTAGAGTTTAGGTGCACTTGAAGTCCTTTCACTTGATTTAGGGTGGCCTCAGCAGTTTCTTTGATTTATGCTAGTTCGCTGTTCATCAGATCTTTGAATTCGTGGAATTGTTTCGAAACGTTTCCCAATTTTGATTCAACAGCTAGCCGCTGGGTATCTGTGTTGACTGTCATTGTGTTGGACATGTCATTGAAGGCATGACTGAATTGTGCTTTCAGTTGTTTCATTTTCTCTGCCTGTTGTTTCATTTCCCCTGCCTGTTGTTTCATTTCCTCTGCCTGTTGTTTCATTTCCCCTGCCTGTTGTTTCATTTCCTATGCCTGTTGTTTCATTTCCCCTGCCTGTTGTTTCATTTCCTCTGCATGATGACATAGTTTGCAGCGAGCTGCCTTGCAATCCCCTTATGAGGGACTGTTGCGCAATTTTCTGGCAGAGTTAGAAGAACTATCACAAACTATTAGTTCGGGGGCGTGCGAGATGCTTCAAATGCCACATTCTAGCTTTGCCTTAAGCATCATAGACTCGTAAAGAATTTACCGGTGGGAAAATGGACTGTTTTCTTGAGTTCTATTTTCGAGGTTTCTTGTAGATAGCAGACATGAATAGATGCGGGTCGTGACGATTATATCGACGATTCGAAAACGGAATTTAAACGGAATTGATACATGCGGGTTGTGACGAATATATCGACGATTCAAAAACGGAATTAAAACGGTATTAATACAAAGCGAGTAAGTTGAATGTGCGTTATCGTCGGATGCACATTAGCTCAAAGTTACTCTCTTTTGCGTGCTTGAGTTGAATGCAGACCTGAACTAATTCGTAGCTGCTCCCTTTTCCTTTTTATTGATATGGGAATGATAGCATGATTTTGGGTATCAGCCTTGTACCAGACATGACCGACAGGGTATCAAAAGATGATGGAGAAATTAATAAAATTCCAGTAAATGGAGTGTTATAAAATCGGAGCACGATTCTAAGCTGTAGGGTGTAAAGTGCCACTGCCTACAATAATTTCTATGTATATTAACCACCTACAATATGAGCATGAACCACTTACACGGTACAATGGTATGATACTACCTGATACAAGTTACTTTTGGTTTTGTTACACTGAGCAGGCCAGATTTAACAGTGTTGAAAATTGGAATAACAATAACATCTTAGAATACTGTTTTAGACAGACAGGTAACACATGCACAGCTGAAATAAAAGATAAACGAACCAGAGCGGCATCCTAACAGTGCTGCATCCTAACAAAGGTATCCTAACAGTGCGGAAATACGTTTCAAATTGATGATCCCCGACCACGGTTGTGGCACGCGGCGTGTGGCTGGAGTAGAGAGATTATCACACAGAGGCGGGTGGCAGTGATGATCACCAGCCACGGTTGTGGCACGTGGCGTGTGGCTGGAGTGGATAGATTATCTCACAAAGGCGGGTGGCAGTGATGATCACCAACCACGGTTGTGGCACACGGCGTGTGGCTAAAGTGGAGAGATTATCACACAGAGACGGGCGGCAATGATGATCACCAACCACGGTTGTGGCACGCGGCGTGTGGCTGGAGTGGAGAGATTATCTCACAAAGGCGGGTGGCAGTGATGATCACCAAGCACGGTTGCGAAACGCGGCGTGTGGCTGGAGTACCGAGATTATCACCCAGAGGCGGGTGGCAGTGATGATCACCAATCACGAATGTGGCACGCGGCGTGTGGCTGGAGTAGAGAGAATATCACGCAGAGGAGGGTGGCAGTGATAATTACTATCACGGTTGTGGCACGCGGCGTGTGGCTGGAATAGAGAAATTATCACACAGAGGCGGGTGGCAGTGATGATCACCAACCACGGTTGTGGCTCGCGGCGTGTGGCTGGAGTAGAGATATTATTACACAGAGGCGGGTGGCAGTGATGATCACCGACCACGGTTGTGGCATGCGGCGTGTGGCAGGAGAAGAGAGATTATCACACAGAGCCCGGAGGCAGTGATGATCACCAATCACGGTTGTGGCACGCGTCGTGTGGCTGGAGTAGAGAGATTATCACACAGAGGCGGGTTTACAAGTGTTTACAAGTGTTTACAAGTGTAGGAAGACAACAACAGGCCTATTGGCCCAAACTCGGTTGCCTTTTGGTAGCAAGAGTGTTAGTTCTGGAGTAGAACGACTTAGAGGCCTATTGGCCCAAACTAGGTTGCCTTATGGTGGCGAGAGAATTAGTTTTGAAGTAGAACGTCAAAGAGATCTTCATGTGCCATTTCTAATTTCTTTATAACAACAGGAAATAGAACGGTTTAGCTATTTATCGGCGATTTATGTAGAACTTGTCGAG
>SDVV010017183.1:0-14050 GCA_016164225.1 Gammarus roeselii | reverse complement strand
TACTTTCTCACTTACTTACTTTCTCACTTACCTACTTTCTCACTTACCTACTTTCTCACTTACCTACTTTCTCACTTACCTACTTTCTCACTTACCTACTTTCTCACTTACCTACTTTCTCACTTACCTACTTTCTCACTTACCTACTTTCTCACTTACCTACTTTCTCACTTACCTACTTTCTCACTTACCTACTTTCTCACTTACATACTTTCTCACTTACCTACTTTTAACTTACATACTTACTTACCTACATACTTACTTACTCATTTACATACTTACTCACTTACATACTTAGCTACTTTCTCACTTACATACTTACTTACTCACTTACATACTTACTTACTCACTTACATACTTACTTACTCACTTACATACTTACTTACTCACTTACATACCTACTCACTTACATACCTACTCACTTACTTACTCACTTACATACTTACTGACTCACTTACATACCTACTCACTTACATACTAACATTCCTACTCACTCACTCACTCACTCACTTACATACTCACTTACTTACTTACATACTCACTTACTTACTTACATACTCACTTACTCACTTACTCACTTACTTACTTACTTACTTACTCACTTACTTACTCACTTACTTACTCACTTACTTACTCACTTAGTTATTTACTCAGTTACTTTCTCAGTTACTTACTCAGTTACTTACTCAGTTACTTACTCACTTACTTACTCACTTACTTACTCACTTACTTACTCACTCACTTACTCACTTACTTACTCACTTACTTACTCACTTACTTACTCACTTACTTACTCACTTACTTACTCACTTACTTGCTCACTTACTTGCTCACTCACTTGCTCACTCACTTGCTCACTCACTTGCTCACTCACTTGCTCACTCACTTACTTGCATGCACACACACACACGCGCGCGCACTAAACACACATAACCGGTCATAACTATTCTCCTTTTGGGTGGCTAATAACAGCCAAGTGGTGCTCTTTCATGCAACCTTGTACTACCACTCTTCCTTTTTCTCCCTTCCATTCTTGCTGTTCTCATGCGTGAATTCCACTACACCTAGTGTAGATCTCATGCATGGGATCTACGTTAGGTCTCTTCTTCATCTTTCCCCTCAGCAGGTGTTGGAGCGCGTAGCCCGGCACCTTAAGAACTAGTGCAAATCCTTGGGGCTCTGAGGCAGGGTTGGCTGTGTGTTAATCCTCCTTACTGCCACCCGGGGAGTGCTGGGACCACATGGCCTCAGCACCTGAGTTCCTGTGCCTCCTGTGGCACCCGTAAAGGATATTGAGTTTGCGCAGTAGTAAACCTAACTCAAACATTAAACAAAAGAAAGACTAACTTGATGGAGTACCTTGTGCTGGTTTGACATTCGGCGCCAGAAGGACGATAGCTCCAGCGCGCTCGAATGCCTCGTCACTCTTAGATTTCTAATCTAATCTTGTTTGCGTATAAGTGTATGAGAAGAGTGTGAGGTGCGGCCTGTTGACAGCCACCCCTTTCTGGGGGCTTTGGCCTAGTGTTTGTCTGTACATGTACATGGACAGAAATACTGCTATCATTCAAGTCGCTTTGTTGATTGTGTCACACATACATTGCAATTCATTTGTTATTACTGTTATAATATGTGATAGGCATCTAACTCTTATGCCCATCTTTTTGTCTAATGATCTTAGTTATTATATATCATGCATTTAACTGGTTGGGGGGGGGCGGTCATCATGACGCGGCAGTGGTGCACCAGTCACACTGTCGGGCCCTGCTGCCGACACTGACCTCGAACCGCACTCATGACCCGGAGGGTGTGTTGCAAGGTTCCCGGTCGGACCCTTTTGTGCAAAAGGGCTAAGGTGTGCGAGTGTCAGTGTATGAGAGTGAGGTGCACCTTGCCGTCGACTACCCCTCTTGCTGGGGGATTTCGGCCTAGTGTCTGTATCTGTATCTAACTCTTCTGCCCATATTTTTGCCTAATGTTCTTAAATTGTTTTTTTTAGTTGCGGAATAAGAAATTTGATTTATTCAAGAAGGACTACCCTCCACGCATCCACGTTGCCCTACCTCCCGCAACATCTACAGTGACTCTGGAGAGCTCTATCCGGAGCACAGTGGCACCTGGTCGACCGGTGACTCGTGAATCCCGGCGAGCTGTGATGAAAGTCATGTGTACTGCTGAGGCAGTGATAGGAAGTACTCTGTTCAACGCAAACAATGCCTACACGGATGTCACTGCCCGTCCAAGCGCTGACGAGAACCAACCTGCTGCCCCAGTGGATGCTCCACTGGATGCCCCCTTGCTTGCTCCACTTCCACTGGATGCCCCCTTGCTTGCCCCACTTCCACCGGATGCACCCTTGGATGCTCCACTTCCACTGGATGCCGCCCCAGTGGATGCACCACCTGTGCCTCCATCCTGGGGGTCCGCGTTGCAGTACGGGGCTGTCATACCCCTACCTTCTTGTCCAGTTCCCTCCTGGGATATTCTCATGACTGTACCAAACCAGAAGTCAACAGCACCTTTCCTTATAATGAAACCCCGTCTTCTTGACGAGCTCACCAGAGCCGTGGTTCAGCATGAAAATCCATCGCTGACGGCCACGTTGTTTGCTGCGGATGAGCAGTTGACTAATGCAGGCTCTGATCTTTCTTCAGCTGCTGCTGCTAATGCAATATTCTTTTTAGAGGTATGTATTTGAATATTTTCTTGCTTACTAATGGTCATAATGGATGTAAAAGAATTTTGAACACATGTTAATGGATTATAAAATGGTAACAGTTTTGGAAATAGTTTCCTGGGCAACTTTTCATTCGTCAAAATTGAACGTGTGTATTAGCCAAAGTACACACATATAATTGGGATATTATTTCTAACCCTTGGTAGATATTTTTTTTACTAAAGCTTGTTTTTAAACTCTGACATGTGCCGTCCAATAATCTTGGAAAATTGCTGACCCATTATTTTGCATTCCAGATCCTGCAGTCAGCGCTGCTGGCAGCATTCTCCGATGTGGACTCAGCGGAACTAGTTGGGCTTGCCCTGCAACGTCTCGAGCTCCGCAAAAATTCAGGCTTGAACGCTGACGCTCCTGATTTTATACCTGGGCAAGCAAGACTTCAGGTGAGAGTGGGTTAGCGTGACGCATACAATCTGCTTTCTCCATCATACTTAGGGTGTATATCTTTACTTAAACGGAGTAGTAACATTCGCATTTTTCTGACTGTGATACCCAATACATTGGTCACTGAAATATGGTTCACTTGAAGATTATTTATCTAAGTCTGGTAGCTTCCGAGCCTATGTGTTCTTTGATTTGCTCCTGCAACTGCGTGTTGTAGCCTGTGAAATAGCACACAATCTCGTTCTAGACAAAATCCAGTGTTGTCCGAAACACTGACCTCTTTTTTTTTTATCCACAGGCTTCGTCGCTGTACTATCCAGCTCCTCTTAATGATACACAAAATCAAATCATGCCGCAGATGTTGGCCTCTCAACACCAAAACCAAGGCTTTGCGGCAGGAGGGATATACCAATACGGTATGCCCCCTATTCAAGCTGGTGCCTTTGGTAATGGCCTCTTACCATCAGTTTCTTATCAAGCGCAGAACTTCGCCGGGCCTTCTATGCCCTTGTCTCAAGCAATACCTTGCATGCATTCAGCACAGGCTCAAGCCGGGCCTTCCGTGTCTCGAGCCGGGCTTTCAATGCAGTCAGAACTGGCTCAAGCTTCATCTCTTTCGCCGTCCGTTCCGTATGATCAGTCTCGTGGACAGGCACCACAAAGCCCTGCTGAGTCTGCACCACCGGCTAGTTCACAAGGTGTAGCCTACTCACAGGCTCTTCCCATTGCCAGTGCCATGGCTCCGCCGCAGGCTCTTGGAGATGAAACAGCAGCACTGCCTCCTCAAGCGCAAGGCATGCAGAACCCTGATAATCCTGCTTCCTACCTGTACATGAGGGACTATTCAGGTAACATTTACGTCCTAGACCCCCGCACGAATTTGTGCACCTACTGGGGGAGGTTTGAGCCTCCTAACGGGGGCCCTCCAATGCAATAATTTTATTTGATGCCGATGCCAGGTTCAGTTACAGCTGTGCGTAGTGGGTGTTATGGGTGCCGTTTCTCACAAGAATCTAGTGTAAACATATAAACCCTAGGTCGCATGAACGAGTGTGACCAACGGTTAGACTCTTTTCATATTTTCCGCAATTATTCAGATGCCGAATTGTAGATGTTTATTGCGAAAAGCTCCGATAAGAAACCAGTTTTCAGGGTTCTCCTCTATCCTCTGACATCCCGTTTCTCAACGAGACCCCTCCTAGGCATCTGTTAGGTTCACGGGCCGCACGGAGTCACGGCCCAACCGGGGGGGGGGGGGGTAAACACCCTTATTTCCCTTCAATCTCTCCTTTTCTCCTACATCCTGATTTGCTTGACTTTTTATTTACCTCCTTTGCATCTTATGTTTGGTTCAAATTTCCTCAAACTCGTCTTAGATTCCTCCTTAACGACTCTCTTGATAGTCGCTGCACACAAACACATACATATACTCGCACGAACACACACTCAAACATTCATACACCGGTTCTAACTATTCTCCTTGCGGGTGGCAAATAACAGCCAAGCTGCGCTCTTCCTTTCATGCAACCTTTCTCTACGACTATTCCTTCTTCATCTTTCCATTTTTGCTGTTCTCATGCGTGAAATTCCCTACACCGAGTGTAGATCTCATGCATGGGATCCCCGTTTTCTGTCTCTTCTTCATCTTCCCTCTCAGCAGATGATGGAGCGCGTAGCCCGCACCTTAAGGACTACTGCGGACCCTTGAGGCTCTGAAGCAGGGTAGGTAGTGTGTTATTCCTCCTTACTGCCATCCGGGGAGTGTTGGGACCATATGGCTTCAGCACCTTAGGAGTTCCTGTACCTCCTGTGGCAGCCGTACATACCATAGAGACGTTCGCCGCGTAAAGGACTTTGACTTTGCGCAGTAGGAAACCTAACTCGAATATTGAAAAAGAAGAAAAAGAAAGACTAACTTGATGCAGCGCTGTTTGCTGGTTTGACATTCGGCGCCAGAAGGACGATGACTCCAGCGCGCTAGAAAGCCTCGTCACTCTAATCTGATCTCTCAACGAGACCGCCAAAGTTGAGAAAAACTCTTTAGGGCTGCGTCAGACTTATCCATTCACTATCTTACTCCACTCTCGCCC
Organism: Gammarus roeselii; assembly: GCA_016164225.1. NCBI lineage: Eukaryota > Metazoa > Arthropoda > Malacostraca > Amphipoda > Gammaridae > Gammarus > Gammarus roeselii. Next base: position 8,839 of record SDVV010017183.1, on the reverse strand, counting down.
ATCATTTCATACCGTAATTCCAGCAGGGCTGGAGGCGGCAGTAGTATGGTTGGATGCCACAACCTCTGGCGAGCGTTGGGGCCAGGGGTCTCCCTATCTTTGGGGGCCTTGAGAAATAAATGGTGGAGGCATCTTCCCGGGGCCTTCGGGCCCCATTGAACAAGAAAAACATCTTGCCTGTGTTTTACATTAGTTAGATTCACGGGCCGCACGGGGTCACGGCCCAACCGAAGGATGACCACTTATTTCTCTTCAGACTCTTCTCTTCACCCTTTATTATCTCTCATTTTCTCCCTCTCCTGAACTTACGCTATTTTTATTCACCTAATTTTTTTACTTATTTCGTCTGTCATTTTTGACCTTTCTCTCATTCAGTCGTTGCACACCGGTCCTATAGTTTCTTCTTTCACGTGGCTAACAACAGCCAAATTGCGCTCGTTCTTTCATGTAATTTTTTCAGCGCTTCCTCATTTTTCGTTTTTCGATTTTTTCTGTTCTCATGCGTGAGATTCCCTACACCGAGTGAAGATCTCATTCATGCGATCTCTGTTTCCTGTCTCTTCTTCATCTTCCCCTCAACAGGTGTCGGGATGCTATTCTTCCCGACATCATGAGAACGTCTGCGAAATTTTGGTGCTGTAAAGCTTGGCAGGTCGAGTGAGAAGTGGAAGTGCTGGTACCACATGGCCCCAGCACTTTCGAAGTCACTGAAGCTATTTCTGAGGCACCCGTGACACCCTTCTATACCAGCATACTCATATCACCAGCATAACTTTTTATTCCATCGTTGAAGAAGCAAGAACTAGCTCAAGAAATGAAGATTTCGCTCGCACAGCTCTATCTGAAGAGGCATCGGCATTTTTTGATTTGTGAATAAATAAACTGAAGTAATACGTTTTTTTTTTGTAGTTGTGCTATTAACCCTTTACTAACACTGCTTTTTTACCGTAACCACTGTAAAACGATTGATTGATTTTAACCATTTGCCTCTAATGAGGACGAGTGTGACTGCTTTTATATAAATTAAATTGTTACTCATTTGCAGATCAAATATTTTTTTTTGTTTTTCTGCTGACGAAAATGCGTGTATTTTGGTACACCATTTTTTTTAATTTGAACCTGAAATGGTGTTTGATGGGTGGCATTATAAACTATGCTATTTCCCAAATTAGAAATAATGATTCATTTAAACATAAACAGCAATTCGATTTTCTTTAATGAAACCCGTCCTGGTCAACTATTCTCCTCAATGTTAATCATTAGGCATCCATTATTCATAAGCATCAATGAGCACGCTGAATAATTATTCATCAACTTCATCGGGAGTATCGCGGGTTCAAATCGTTGAGGCTGACGAATAACTATTTTATTTTCTGACTATGCTAACTTCGATACTAACCCTATATTATAATGGTGAATTGCGGTTTCGAAGTCTGGTTTATGGATAATCTATTTTTGATAATGCTAACCTCGATGCTAACGCTTAGTATGATGTTAATTATTAAGTGCAATTTTCGTTTCTCTAGCGATGCATCAATGCACATATCCAGAGCAAAGCACTGCAGGGGCTTTATCTTGATCAGCATTACGGTGCATGCTGGCCTGCATTGACCAATTCTGATCTGGCAAGCCCACTGTCATGTCTCCTCTACAGCAACGATTTGTTCGTTTGGCGTAGGCATTGCCTTGTACAGCTGATTTTCACCCAGCTGTTAGACACATGTTCTGCCGGGTGTACGACGTGCATTCAGCCAGCGTGTCGACTCGTTTTCTGACAGGCTGTTGCGTTATGGTTTTGAGCATAGATGCCTTGTCGGCGTGCCTAAGTCTGAATTGCGTCACCAATATCGGGTAATTTTGTGCTACCTTGCTACTGTGACCTCATTTTGGGGGTGATGAGCGAGCTGAAAACTTGAATGTAACTGTGTTTCAACAACAAATTATGATATGAAACCAGAATTATGACTTCCATTCAAGTGCCCTAGTAAGTAATTCCGTCCGATGCCAGAAAGACATTGACTCCAGTGTACTGGAAAGCTTTGGCTCTCTCATCTAATCAATCTAGTAAGTAATACGATCTTCTTGAGCTAACTGGTATGTATGTCTAGAAATACAGCCGCTTCCCATGGATTAGGAAGGTGGCTAAAGTAGGCTGACACTGAGGAGGGAGGAGCCCAATTTTCCCGCCGCAAGACCGCCGTGTCCATGCATGGGCTGGAACTCGCGACTTGCAGCACCAAAGGTTGGCACTGCAGTCGGATACGCAAACCACTGTCACGGTGGCTCTGACCTAAATTACGACTGTATAACTGATATCGTGCTAAGAAATTTACCAAAGCCATGATTCCTCGTAATCAGTCGTATTTTGACAATACGGGAGGATACTTCTCACTCGGACATGCATATCCCAATCTGTATTCAAATAGGTCGTTTAGGTGTTCCGTATCTGCCCTCGTATCATTGAAGTGAGAATTGTTTTAGTAATTGACCTGATCAAAGTCTCTTGAGCCTGAAAACGAGCGGAAATTATCATCTACTCCCGATAGGCAATCGCATACTGCCTCTAATGTTGTTATCGTAGCTACATCGAGGAAGTTACTTCTCTATATCACGTCTCGCACGGAAATTTTAATTTCACGGTTTAAGCTTAGTTTTAACGATACGGACCTACAGCGAATAAAAAAGATTAACAAATTGATGGCAACTAAAGTGAACAGAAATGAATTGGTCTTTGTCACGAAATGAACAAGTTATTCTTTAACCTGCTGTTTAGCTTTGCGCTGAGGCAGTATCGTAACCAGTGAGTTCGAAAACACCATTGCATACTGTTCTTCGCGTCAAATCAAATCCAAAGTTTACAAGTTTCCAGGGTATAGATTTTTTTTGCTGTACCAAAATAAGAGCCGGTCACCGTTCAAAGCAGAATATTGCTTCGAGACCGAATATCGTCTCGTAAAGGTCGAAGTTTTCAACTAAATTGTAGAGATCGACTATCATCTCTTTAGAGCGAGAGCAATAAGGCACCTCAGAGGGATACCCCCTGGAGGTATCCCAGGCTCACCCGCCTTCCCGCGGTGTCCTCGTTATCCCCATATTAATTTGTTCCATTGTGTAAATACGTTGTGAGTTAGAAAATCCCCCCACCGTCCCCCCTTTCAGTTTGTAGCTACATCCCCCCTTGGTGCACTAAGAGGTCAGCCCCCCCCCCTTGACACCGAGGTTAGTGAATTTAGGAATTAAAAATGGCAACAAAAAAGTTGAAGAAAAAGTAAGTAGAAAAAATCTAAAATTAGGTTTCATTTTAAGTTAAGTTAGTGTATATATTCGTAGATACAATAGAAATAAATGTAAAGAAGGCCCAGCCTTCAATACCAAGAACCCCGGGTAGAAGCCGGGGATCAAACAATGGGCAAGACCATGCCCTATCGGAGAGGACCTGGCGGCACCTCCAGAGCGTCGCACTCAAACCAGTCTACCAAAATGAAAGACGAACCCCTCAGAAGTTCCTCATCGACAGGAGACCTGACTCAGGTCGTAAGCAACGACACAAATGAACGCGTCTCGAAGCTGGACGCGAATATAACTGGAATGCAGAATACCCTGGGCAAGACATGCAAATAGATGGTCCTTCCCGACCTAGAGACTGAGGACTGTTCGGCGCCCTCCAGAGAAGTCGGCGAAAGTCTCGCTAAACTCGAGAACGTTTGTGCAACTATGAAAACCCGACTGGATGAGCTGATGAGGATAGAGGCCAGGGAACGCGTAACCCGTTCGTGTGTTTCCGCCTCTGCCCTTTCCGATAATATCGCTCTCCTCCCAGCCGAAACTCGTAACGCCCGAACACCAAAAAACATAAAGAGGAGACAATACACACGATTTGATGACCACAACCTATTCAACAACGGCCCTAAATTCCCCGAACACTTGAAAATGACATTTGATGTCTATGACAGACCGGATATTTGCCCATATAAACTACGAGAAGAATGGGCTTCATGACTGGCCGTCCAATTCTCAACATCACCGTCAGCGGTGACGATAGCTTCACCATTAAAGTGGACACAAAACTTCAAAGTGAAACCATACTCTCCAAAAACAGAATAGGCGGAAAAATTTGCTAAATCATACCACACCCAACTTTTTCCATGAGTTCAGGCCTGATTTACATCGAGGGTCTCCTGATTGATGAATCCGATTAATTCATCACCGGACTCGTCCAATACGAGGAATGTATAGTTGAAGCAAAAATCGCACCATAAATCAAACCAAAAAGAAGCACCACCACGGCCCTTCTGCTTAAATTCAATTACCCTACCACACATAACTACATAGACCTACCTTTCTTTGACGCCACACAGACACACGAGCTAAAATTATAACGGTAAAAAAAGATGCTCACACTGTTCCTAGGACGACCACGATAAGCGAGACGATCCCTTGTCGTGCCCATCCGAAGAACATCACTGCTTTTACTGCAAGGTAAACGGCCACTCTACGGGACACGGAGACTGCCCCCAGGACAAGACTGAAAGAGAGATCCTGCAATACCAAACTGAGCCCAAAGTCGTGCGACGAGAGGCTGCGGCCGCGATTCGCTTCCCACAGGCTGACCCTCCCACCCAGAAGAGAAGATCAGCATCATTCCCTACCCACTCACAAGTGAGAACGACCATCGCCTGCGCGAGGACGCGTTGAAAATCTTTAACGAAGAATTGATACCCCAAACCACTGATCTACCATCCAACGACTACTAATCAGCCCATCATAATGTTTAAAAAACCCTCCATAGAAGACAAACGCGCTTGCTCAAGAAGCAAACACAAAGGTCGTACTCCCTCCTTCTCCTCCTCCTACAAGAGCACTCACGCGCACGTTCCCCCAGTAACCGAGTAGCCTGGAAAAGGGAAACTGTCGTGTTCCGCAAACTTATAGTGGAGAAGAAGCGAGAAAACTGGACCAATTAGTTGATACAATCAATCGAAACACCCCTCTTTATCAAGTGTGAGGGAAAATCGGACGTATCCAAGGTCGCCCCGAGCAACCTATCCACATACTGTCGGACGGAGGCACTGTCGATTCTTCAAACGCGGACATCGCGGACAAACTAGCTCAAACTTCCAGCCAAATATCCCAATCAACAAATTATACGGCTTCTTTCCATCGAGAAAAGATCCTATGAGAAAATGAGCATATCGACTTCACTTCCACAAATGAAGAATACTTCAACAAACCTTTATCCATCCATGAACTACAATATGCAATTGACTACACTCGTGAAACCTCACCGGGCCGGACCGAGTGCACATCAATATGATCAGACACCTTCCTGACAACGCTCTCCAGCACCTTCTTAATGTGTTCAATACGTTGTATTCAAATTCATTCTTTCCCATACAATGCCGGGAATCCGTAATTATCCCGATACCCAAACCCGGAAAATGTCAGTGACCCACATAACTATTGTCCCATTGCCCTCACTAGCGTCCCATGTAAGACTATGGAAAGAATGATGAACTCACGCCTAGTCGACTACCTTGAAATGCATGCAGGCCTTTACAACGTCCAGTGCGGTGGCCGTAAGCGCCACTCCACAACGGACCACCTCGTACAATTAGAATCAGACATTAGACAGGCCTTCGTCCGAAGAGAACGTGAGGTTCCCATATTTTTCGACGTTGAAAAAGCAGTCGACAATACGTGGAAATACGGAATCATGAAGGATCTCCACCGTATAGGTTTGAGAGGTTGGCTACCACTTTTCATCTACCAATTTCTTCGAAATCGCACATCCAGGGTCAAGGTTGGCGACACTTAGTCTCCGTCATATCCGCAAGAAATGGGCGTCCCCTGGGGAAGCGTCTTCAGTGTCACTCTTTTCATCATCAAAATCGATCAGTTAGCCGACTGTTTCCCCGAGACGGAAGACTGCTCTCATCCCTATACGTGGACGACCTACAAATAAGCTACAGACACCCCAGCCTCATAACAATTCAACATGAACTACAGAAGTGCCTAAACCTAGTCGGGAACTGGGCTTCCCTAAACGGATTCCGATTCTCGCTCTCTAAATCTAGAAGCATGCACTTTACCCTTGTGCCCGGTTTACACCTGAAACCAGCTCTAACGCTGCACAACACATCTTAAGCATACTAAGACACTATCAAATTCCTGGGTCTTATGTGGGAATCTAAACTCGCGTGGCGACCCCACATCGCAGCCCTGGTGACTCGCTGCAAAAGGCCGACAGGACTTATCCAATCGGTAACATCCCTGAAGTTCGGTACCGACATGAACACCGGAATGACGCTGTTCAGAGCAATAATACGATCGCGCATAGACTACGGAGCCATTGTCTACAGATCTGCAGCCAAAACTACTCTCGACCATCGCAAACAATGCTTTGCGTATCACAACCGGCGCTTTCCGCTCTACCCCAATCGAATCCCTTAACGTGCTCGCTAACAAATTTCCGCTCCGGCCAGACAAACTTTCACTACACTACTATTTGAAGGCTAGAAGTCTAATCAACAACCTAGCAATCAGCCACATCACCGTTATATCCGATAAGCCCCTTTTTGCAGCTAAAAAATATATGCCCACCGTTTTCCCTTCGTGTGGAAATCCTGCTGACCTCGCTAAATATCAATCGTAAAGCTTTTAAGCCTTCATTTTCCTTCCGAATCCTTCAAATTAACACACCAACATGGATGATCAACCCACTACCGGTCAACCTAGACCTGCAAATGTACCTTAAAGCAACTACTCCAACTAACGCGTACCGGTAGGAATTCCTCAGACTACTCGAGGAAGAATATTTAGAGCACCGCCACGTATACACTGACGGCTCCAAAACCGCGGACGGAGAGGGAGCCGCCGCTGTGTGCGGGGACACCCCACTCTCGGCCACCCTCCCACAAGAGGCCTCCGTGTTCTCTGCGGAGCTTCGTGCACTCGAACTAGTAATCTGTATTGCAAAAACATCGCTTCCCCAAATACGTCGTATTCCCAGACAGTCTGAGTGTCCTCACCCAGCTTTAAACACTGCACTATGAACATCCAGTTCTACGTAAGATGCAGCACGATCTCTTTGTGATGACGACGGGTCAGGCAGTGGAATTCTGCTGAATCCCCGGGCACGCGGGAATAAGAGGAAACGAACATGCGGACTCGCTTGCGAAACTGGCATCTACTCACCAAGAACAATTTTCGCAATACATTACCGGGACTAGTTCCCTATCATCAACTCTCATATAACATCCCGATGGGAGTGGACAGAAAATGCTTTCAGTCAAACCCTCAGTCGGAGAATAGGAAACAAAGGTCACCAACAGAAAAGACCAAATGTTCATCAACCGCTTGTGCACGGGACCCCCGTGGATAACTCACAACCATCTGATGGATGTCGACATAGGACCAAACGCGCCACATTGCCCCTGTTGCCACCAAGTGGCTATCAGCGTGAATCACTTACTGATGGATTGCAACGCACTCGCGGCAGCCCGACGAGCGCCCCTAAATCCCCCGTGCAACGGGGGATTTAGGGACCTGTGCAAATGAGGTGGTCTCTTCACCTTATTACGCGCAGAAATAACAACACATTTTTCGAAGATACGCATTAACTCGTTACTCTCTCGTACGCGCTAGTACGCGAATATTCCACAATTGAAATATGTACTGACTTCATCATGACAAAAATAATATTTTCGCACGCAAGGCCGTGCGAACTTACCTGAATCAACGACGGTCGTGCCCTACGGAGGAGCCTATTATGACTCACGTTGAGGCTCTGGTGGAAATGAGGCCTAAATCAAATCAATCAAAATCCTATGACCAGGTTGAGAGGATGATTTTCTTTAAAGCTCCTGTGACAGGACCTGCGGGAACTTTTCTCCGAGATGACTGATCATTTTCGTTGTTACTGGCGAGTTTTAACATTGATCATTTTGCATGCATCTAAATCTTTTTTTCGATATTTGCTTGAGCGGTGTTTATTTACATGCCGCAAACAAGAGAAGAATAGTCCTTGGCATGATCGATGCTCCACTCTTGCTCAAACCGGCGTCAAACCGCGCGCGGTCGGAGTATACACGGATGTAAACAAGAAAACGACTCGGCACGTCAGAAGGCATAAACGCGTGTTTAGCCGAGTGTGGCATTGAACGAGAGTTAACCTTGTTTCTGGTGACCAAACGTACATTGTTTTAAGCCTCCGTTAGACTAAACAAATATTCTCTCGGACTTCCTCCTCGCTCGTAATACCTACGACGCCAGTTGCTGATCCTGACTAGATGATTACTTCTCCCCTTCTGTTTTCGAAATGACTCTGGATAAAACTTGGAATTATTTGCTTGTCAGGTGACAGCTTTCCGATTCTAGACAAATCCGAAGTTGTAGAGTATCAGCTGTGGGAATTTCTACTGCCACCTCTACCAGGTCTTGCCGATTCTTCCAGATTCGCATGTTACCACTGGTGGGTCCCCCATTTGCGCTCAACTAGTTTCCTTATTTCTCATTTTCTCTGACAATACGAACCGGTGAGCATTCACGGGGAGCTGCGTGGGAGCTCTCTGAGGCTGACACTAGAACTGGTGGAGATGAACCCCTAGTTCAAATCTGGAAAGAAGATTGCGCGATGCGTTGTTGAAGTCGACAAACGTTTTGAGTACACGGTCAAAGCTGGACTAGCGTACAAATTGCACGATGCGCGGTCAAAGCTGGACTAGCGTACAAATTGCACGATGCGCGGTCAAAGCTGGACTAGCGTACAAATTGCACGATGCGCGGTCAAAGCTGGACTAGCGTACAAATTGCACGATGCGCGGTCGAAGCTGGACTAGCG
>SDVV010017182.1:0-14051 GCA_016164225.1 Gammarus roeselii | reverse complement strand
ATATATAAAGGGTAAGCAAAGACCGTTAATGTAACTTCACCAGGCCGCTCTGACATGGACTGTTTTTACCTCAAAGGCCGCTCTTATAAGGACTGTATTTACCTTCTTCAGGCCCTTCTAATAAGGACTGAATTTAACTTCACCAGGTCGCTCTAATAGAGACTGTATTTAACTTCACCAGGCCACTCTAATAAAGACTGTATTTAACTTCACCAGGCCGCGCTTATAAAGACTGTATTTAACTTCACCAGTGGCGAAAGAAAATTCCTTTGCGATTTGTAGTTAACAGAAATTTTAAATATTTTAACTCGCCGGAAGTTTGTTTTAAATATAATTAATGAAGAGACTTTGTCCAGCTATAACACCGCAACAATAATCCATACTAAAGCATATTGTACGTGGGGAAGGCATATCTTGTTCCATCGGACGCGTTTGTTCGATAGAGAGCATTACGTAGAAATATTCAATCATTTTAGCTTAAGCAATGTAATAGCGTATTCATGTACGCGACAATAACAACCGTCAGCAACCCATTTCTGATTTAATGCTGCCTTAAAGATGAACTTAGTAGCTCGTAAATGCATGCGGCCTCGGACATGATTCCAGCAATGAGCAACGGTACCTGCGTCTTCTGATATAGTCAGTGACACTCATCTGTCAAATGTACCCACGAGATAGTGACCGGTAATAGTTTCCCTTATGAGCCTGGTCGGATGAGCGAGTCGCCTGCTAGCTAAACCAAGTCATGAATTGATATACAACCATTGCTGCACCATCAGCTCACGGGTCGAACCTTTAAATACAACTTCAATATACAACTTCATATTTCTTTCGCTCTCTCGGTGCGAAAGAAATGGAATTGAAGAGCAGGCCCACATACACTCGCAGTGACGTTTGCACTGGGACGAGGAAGTTAAAATTATGTGTGGAATCAGATCAATTGCAAAAGGCTTGCAACTTACTTTTTGTGCTCAGAGTTTTAGTTATCTTAATTTATTTTTTATTATTTATTATAATTGTAACTAAGTGTAATGCTACATAGCAGCTGGGAACGAACATCCTGGGGAAGTCTGATGTGGAGGGATGTGCATTATTTCCAGAGTGATATGTGATGTCCTGCGTGTGCAGGGAGCCCATCACATAGTTACTGTATTATAAGCTACGAGTTGTCTCATCGTTGGAATAGAACCGCAAAGCTTAAGCAGATACTCACTGATAAGGTCAGTTTCAATCGTTTCCTATTGCACATTTTTGTAAGTGTCCAGTGGATATTACCGACGCATGCAGCTAATCTGCACTATAAGTGATACACCTACTAATTCGGGCCAATAATGTCGGCTCAGTCTTCGGTACACAGTAAGCGCCAACACATACATTTAAATGTTCCCAAATTTCTTGAATACTTTATCAATCCTATTTGCTGCTTTTCCTCATGGATACTGTTTTTACCCAAACTGATTTCCAAGCCCGTCTCTAGTGAAGGCGAAAACAGTAAATACCTTAATAATAGGAATGGAGTCAACCAACGGCTTCCTGTCCAATTCCCTTTCAACGGACCAAGCGTTAACAGCAGCTTCCAACTCGTATGATGTATTTTAACAGTGTTGGCTAATAGAGACAGCTTCCTTACTAAAAAATGCAATGACAGTAGAGACAGCGACTATCAACAGGTTCTCATCGAACACCAACTGTCTAGCAAGAGCTTCCTTTCTATATAACACTGTGTTAATAGATACAACCACTACCAAAAGTCTCCTAACCCATACCATGCAAATTGAGACCGCGTTGGCAACAGTTTCCATCCTAATCAATACCCTGCTAGTAGAGAAAGTAATTGTAATCTTCTTTAACAATACCCTACTACTAGAGACAGCGTCAAACAGTAATTTCTTAACCACTTACCTGCGAATGAGGACAGCGTCTACCAACAGTAACCAATACTGTGCCGCTACCAATACAGCGTCTTGAAACTGCTTCTAACTAGCACCATGGGGACAGAGACAGCGTCCATTAACTGCCTCTTTCCTAACCAATACACAGCTAATAAAAACGGCGTCTACCAACACCTTCCAAACCAGTTTCCTGCTAATAGCGTGAGAGTCTACGTAAAGATTCTTAATTAAGACCCTGATAATAGAGAGAGGGGCTACTAAGAAGTTCCTAACCGATACCCTGATAATAGAGAGAGGGGCTACTAAGAGGTTCCTAACCGATACCCTGATAACAGAGAGAGGGGCTACTAAGAGGTTCCTAACCAATACCCTGATAATAGAGAGAGGGGCTACTAAGAGGTTCCTAACCAATACCCTGATGATAGAGAGAGGGGCTACTAAGAGGTTCCTAACCAATACCCTGATGATAGAGAGAGGGGCTACTAAGAGGTTCCTAACCAATTCTCTACTAATAGAGAGAGCATCTACCAACAGATTCCTACCTAATGCCCTGTTAATAAAAAAGCGTCTAGCAACAGTTTACTAACAAATACCCTGTTAATAAAGCAAGCGTCTACCAACAGGTTCCTAACCAATGCCCTGCTATTATAGAGCATCCATCAACAGATTCCTACCCAACGCCCCGCTAATGGAGCGAGCGTCTATCAACAACTTTCTTCCTACCAAATGCCCCGCTAATAGAGAGAGCGTCTACCAACAACTTTCTTCCTACCCAATGCCCCGCTAATAGAGAGAGCGTCTATCAACATCTTTCTTCCTACCCAATGCCCCGCTAATAGAGAGAGCATCTACCAACAACTTTCTTCCTACCCAATGCCCCGCTAATAGAGAGAGCGTCTACCAACAACTTTCTTCCTACCCAATGCCCCGCTAATAGAGAGAGCGTCTACCAACAACTTTCTTCCTAACCAATGCTCTACTAATAGAGAGAGCGTCTATCAACAACTTTCTTCCTACCCAATGCCCCGCTAATAGAGAGAGCGTCTACCAACAACTTTCTTCCTACCCAATGCCCCGCTAATAGAGAGAGCGTCTACCAACAACTTTCTTCCTAACCAATGCTCTGCTAATGGAGAGAGCGTCTACCAACAACTTTCTTTCTAACCAGTGGTCTGCTGATAGAGGAAAAGTTGACCAACAGTTTCCTGACCAATGCCCAGCTAATAGGGACAAAATCTAACAACAGTTCACTAACCAATACGCCGGCAATAGAGGCAGCATCACCCAGCAGCTTCCCTAACCAATACCCTGTTCAGCGAGACAGCGTCAGGGAACAGTTTCTATTCACACTAATACCCTGCTAAGAGAGACAGTGTCTACCAACAGCTTCTTTCCTACCCAATAATCTGCTAATAGAGGCTGCGTCTTGCGACAGCTGCCTATCCATTATCCAGTTAATAAAGACAGCGTCTTGCAGTAGCTTCCTCTCTAAGCAATACCCCGTAAACAAAGATTGCGTCTAACAACCGCTTCCGATCAGTATACTCAACAAATAGAAACAGCGTCATCCAGTACCTTATTAACCAATATCATGCGTTATTAGAGACAGCGTCACCCAGGAACTTCGTACCCATTTTCCAGCTAATAGAGTCAACATCTAGTAGTAGCTTCCTACCCAATACCCGGATAATAGAGACAGCGTAAAACGACAGCGTCCCAGATATCACCCTGATTATAAGAATAATGTGGAACAGCGTCAACCAGCAGCATCCTAACAAATACCCTGATAACTACGACAGCGACCGACAAAATCTTCTTAACCAATCCATCGAGCCATGTTAGAAGGGAGATGAATGACAGCAGCTTCCTAACAAATGCCCTGATAATGAAACAGCGTCTACCAACAGCTTCCTAACCCATACCCTTGTCAATAGAGATAGCGTCTTAGAACAATAGCTTCCTAATCAATATACCTTGCTAATTGAGACAGCGTCTACCAACAACAGTTTCCTACACAATATCCTGATAATTAAAACACCATTTACCAACTGCTGGCATGAATACTGTGGTAAAATGTTTACTGCCATTGTTTCGGAACAGAATGATATAAGTATAATTTCCCGTATCCCAAATGTTAAGTAGACATGCACGTGCGTCCTGTTGGTTAACACTTTGCCGAACCTGGAATTGGCTTACACGTTTGAACACAATCATCTTACTAGGATTGTCCTTCATATCAAAATGAATATTTGTATTGCTGATATCTGCTGTTCAAAATGTGGATGAGATGAAAAAGAACGGAGAAGAATAAAATTGACAGAAATAAGATAAGCGTTCCGGCATTCCTATTATGACAGTAACGAGGGTATGTTAAACTGATCAACACACTTCCACCGTCCTGCGGCTGACTATTGCATGATTATAAACTGCTCAACACACTTCCACCGTCCTGCGGCTGACTATTGCATGATTATAAACTGCTCAACACACTTCCACCGTCCTGCGGCTGACTATTGCATGATTATAAACTGCTCAACAAACTTCCACCGTCCTGCGGCTGACTATTGCATGATTATAAACTGCTCAACACACTTCCACCGCCCTGCGGCTGACTATTGCCTGATTATAAACTGCTCAACAAACTTCCACCGTCCTGCGGCTAACTATTGCATGATTATAAACTGCTCAACACACTTCCACCGTCCTGCGGCTGACTATTGCATGATTATAATCTGTTCAACACACTTCCACCGTCCTGCGGCTGACTATTGTATGATTATAAACTGCTCAACACACTTCCACCGTCCTGCGGCTAACTATTGCATGATTATAAACTGATCAACACACTTCCACCGTCCTGCGGCTGACTATTGCATGATTATAATCTGCTCAACACACTTCCACCGTCCTGCGGCTAACTATTGCATGATTATAAACTGCTCAACACACTTCCAAAGTCCTGCGGCTGACTATTGCATGATTATTTAAACACACTTTATTTTATCGATGCTGCAAGTGTATTTATTTCACAATCGAACAAGTTAGAACTGGGCTAAATGTTTTAGCAACATTTACCATTCTATTTTTATAACCGTTCTAAATATCTCAACACCCACGAAAGCCGAACCGGGGACAATCTTTGAGTTATTTCACCTCCCTTTGCACATGACCTAGCCCTGTTTTATGTCAAGTGGTGCACCATCTGAGGCATAGTGAAAAGGCTATGCAATATCAAACAGTACAATACTGTTGTACCTTTTAATATTGTCTATCAATGCGATATTGTACAACCCTAGTGCATACAGAATATTTTAAATGTATCTGATAATTTAATAGAACAATATTTCACAGGCCTGATTCCAGAAGAACATTCTAGCTGCATCTAATCCACAACAATACACTACCATACAATCAGGCAGTAGCGCGTCATACAAAAAAATGCCTAGTGTGTTATCGTCACAATGCCTTGGATTTGTCTTATCCTTCACATGACTTCGTATTCGCACATGACCACTTTAATCTAGTATCTCATAACCTATACCGATCACAGTATATTGTTCATTTCTAAGGGAGGCGAGCGTCCAAACTCTGCTACTCTTCCATTTCTTCATTTGCCAGCTCCAAATTGAACGCAGTGAGAACAAAGAGAGGAGGGGTAACTCTATTACAAGGTATTCTGTTAAAGCGTCACGGCTGCTGAATAAAATGAACGTCATAGACTTAACGTCAATTTCTGACGAGCGTCTGAAGGTGACGAAGCCTTCTTACTAAGGATTAATTTGATCAACCGGACTGAGGGTCAATTATGAGTTCCCAAACTGCCGCCTCCAAACTGATCAGGAGCCTCCCCTACTAGTTCGTATGCCGCCGAAGGTCAGACATCCCGCCGCTAGATGATTTTGTTCCGAAACAAGCCACGTCGCTCATTGAATCATATACAAGCTGTTATCACGATCATGCATTTGACATAAATTTTCATTTGAAAATGTATCTAAGGCTTACAAGTGCTTACAAGTGTATGAAGACAACAACAGGCCTTTTGGTCCAAACTGGGTTGCCTTTCGATAGTAAGAAGGTAAGTTCTGAAGTAGAACGTCTAAGATAGCATCTTGTGTCGGTGTATTTTCTGTTTTAATAGATCAAGAAAGGGAAAGTTTGTTGAAGGAAATAGCATTTAACAATGATTCTCGAAATAACTCAAATTAGCACCTGAAGACAAGCCACCGACCAGATCAACACTCACGGTGCTGATCTGAGATTGTACAGTTTCATTCCTCGATCACCGAATTACAACGAGCAGGTACCAATGCCGGGCACCTTATTTACCGTGCTAGTTAGTGCCAGTGCCTGGCATTAATTTAACCGTATGGGTGTCAATGCCGAACACCATTTTTCACGAATATACTGGTAAAAGTGCTATAGATGGGAGCTATTTAGCGGCGATTTTGGTAGAATTTATCGAGATGTGATTTAAACGTTTCGATTGTATCGCTGTTCATAACTTCCGCGGGAAGTCTGTTCCAATCTTCGACAACCCTATCCGTGAAGAAATTACGCGTGATATCGAGTGTAAAACGCTTGCCAACAATTTTGTATCCATTATTCCTGGTCACTCCGTTTGCATCTAAAGTGGAAAAGGCTTGCTCGCTCGACGTTTTCCTTACCCTTCATAATCTTCCACACTTCGATCATGTCACCTCTGACTCTACGTTTCTCTAGTGAATAAAGGTTAAGTTCGCGCAGTCTATCTTCGTACGATTTATTGCGCAGCGAAGGGATTAGTTTGGTAGCTCTACGTTGGACCTTCTCTAATTTAATATTGTCTTTTCTGAGGTATGGGGATCAGAATTGGACGGAATACTCAAGGTGCGGTCTAACAAAGGCAGTGTATAACTTGCGAATACTATTTTTGCTATTGAACGAGATTGTGCGGGATATCATGCCTAACATTGTATTGCCTTTTTTGGCTGCATTGTTACATTACTTGGTGCTTTTCAAGTCGTTACTAATTATGACACCTAGATCTCTCTCTTCGGTGACGGGTGTCAGTTTGTTTCCGGACATTGAATATTCGTGTTTAGGGTTTGGGTGACCAATGTGCATAACTTTACACTTGTCGATATTGAATTTATTTTGCCACTTTTCTGACCATTCAACAATTTTATTCAAGTCTGATTGGATCTGCTCACACTCGATTTTGGTTTGCACTTTTCCTCCTAGCTTGGCATCGTCTGCAAACTTACTAATGTTCGAGAGTACGTTGCTGTCGAGATCGTTTATGAATATTATGAAGTGAACTGGACCTAACACAGATCCTTAGGGCACGCCGCTTGTAACTTTACCCCAATTGGAGGAAGCTAGACTAAGTACGACTCGCTGCCGTCTGTCCGTGAGCCAGCATTTTATCCAGTTATTGAGTTCACCTCGAATGCCGATGCTGTGCAATTTACTAACCACGCATTTGTGAGGAACTTTGTCGAAAGCCTCTTGAAAGTCAAGGTAAATGATGTCGATCGGAGATTTCGCGTCGTAAAATTCAATTATATTCTTGAAAAAAGCAGCAGATTAATAAGACATGAACGACTGCGCCTGATGCCATGCTGAGAGTTAACTTTCAACTGATTTAATTCTAAGAATTCTGTAATTTTATCTGTGATCAAACTTTACATCAATTTGCCTATGAGTGAAGTGAGACTTATAGGACGGCAATTTTCGGGACACTTTTTGTCCCCTTTTTTTCGAAAATTGGGGTGACGTTGGCCTCTTTCCATTGAGAGGGGCAGGTGCCATTTGTGAGAGACTGAGAAAAAAAGTTTTCTAGATGTTCGGCAATTTCGTTCTTCGTTTCTTCCAGTACTCTGGGATGAACTTGGTTGGACCGGGAGATTTTGTAACTTTAAATTTTTCCATGTATTTAATAACTTTGGCAGGGGTAAAGTTTACTGTGCTGAGGGCTTCGATTTGTCTTTGCGCTATGATATCCTCAGGGTTAGGAATATCCGCATTCTCTAACGTAAATACAAAACAGAAAAATTGATTAAGCAGGACGCTCATTTTAGTGTTGTCAGCTTCTAGCTCACCGATATCATTTTCAAGAGGGCCAATTACAGATCTTGAGTTTTTTTTTCTTGATATAACTGAAAAATTGTTTCGGATTAGTTTTGGCGTTGGTCGCAATTTTATTTTCGTAATTTTTTTTCTCACGTTTTTGGACCATCTTAAAAATTCGTCTGCTGATTTTGTACTCATTATTTGCAGCATCGTCGTGTGGGTGTTTCTGTTTATTCGAAAGCTTTGCTTTCTTTTGTGATTGAAGACGCTGCAACTCTCCTTTCCAGTTCTTTGGCTGATTGACTGTTGTTCGCCTGTTTTTGCGAGGGACATGGTTATTTTCAAAATTTTGAAGTGCACTCAAAAAATTGTTTAGCGATTGATTGACATCTTGTCCGAGGGTTATATCTGCGGACGCCATATCCTCTCTTAAGCTATCAAAGTTTGCTAATCCAAAGTTAGGTATTTTTTTGCAGTTAGTTGACGTATCAACTTGAGCTCAATCATAAAACGGATACAGTTGTGGTCGCTATTTCCGAAGGGTTTGCCCACTTCGACGTTCGTGACATGAGAGTCCCTTGCAATGAATATAAGATCAAGAATATTGCTAATTCTTGTAGGTGTTTTCACAATTTGGGTCATAAAATATCGTCAGCAAAATCAATCAGGCGTTGGCCAGTGGCCGTACATTCTTCTGTTTCATAATCGATGTCGGGAATATTGAAGTCTCCAAGTACTATGCTGTTTTGTGTTCTGACCACATAGACGAGGGTGTTGTAAAGATCGAAATCCTCTGCGACGATGCTCTTGGGAGGACGATAAACTAGTGTGATTTGACACTTTGTATGTTTACCGACTACTTGAATTGAAACTATGTCGTGTCTGCTGCTTGGAATAGGGACTTCTATTATTTGTAGAGTATTTTTCACGAGAAACAATACTCCTCTGCCCTCACGACCTAGTCTATCTTCGTGAAATAGGGAAAAAAACCGGAGTGTGAATTCGCCCAGATAATTTCTGGTGCTTGATTTCATCCACGATTCTGTGATGGCTATTATGTCGATCTCATCGTTCATTGCGAGGATTCCCAATTCATCCATTTTGTCTCGGAGACTTCTACCGTTTACATAGTAACATTTGAGAATATTTTGGCCCGAAATCCTGCCAGAAACTCTTCGGCTGCTGTCGGGGGCTGCTGTGTTACTTCGATGGATTTTTTGTTAGAGGTGAAACTGTTTTTGTTGGTTATTCCTCTATCGTTGCTGCAGGGTCCATGATTGCGTATTGCTCTAGCGGCGGCTGTTGACTCATTCCGTTGGGCAGTAATGGCGGAGACTTGTGTTTGGCGTCGAGAAAGTTTTTTGATTTAATTCCGGTGACAAGGCCAGCACTGATATTCTGAAGGATGCTTTCGAGAGTATCAAGCACAGACGTGTCTAGGCGTGCCTCGTTGGTGATTCTATCGAATTCATAGTTTTTGAGGTTGATCATCGTTTCCCAATGGTCCGAGAATAAGATTTGTTGTGCTTCGCAAAACGATGCTATGCGATTGCTTATAAATATAATCTAGCTCAATTTGTATCTACCTTGGTTTGGATGGGGCATGATGCCAGTGACATGGAGGTTCGAGTGCAATCTTTTGACATTTGTTAGCATGGTTTTATACCTTACCCATGTTTCTTCAGTCTGCGTCACTACGTCTTTTGCCCCGACTTGAGGTATGATTGGTTTAGAAGAAGGTATGTTTTCCTTTTTGATAATTCCTTCAATATCGTCAATTTTCAGGTCTGGTTTGCCGAGTGTTTTTAGTTGGACTCTTTTTTTTTGCTTATTTGGTTTGATGGAGCTGACATTGTAATCGCCAATCACGATAATTTCCTCAGGGATTTGGGAGTCCATTTCATCGGGCCAAACATCGAAACGGTTGCTTGTATAAGTTCGGGTGTGGCAGGACTGTCGCCCGACCTGTGATGCTTTGCCACTGACTGCCTGCCGCCTGTTTACTACAGTTGTGTAGAGTGTCTCAGCACTGTTGACCTTATTTTTTATCGATTTGATACGGTCGTTGGTCTCTGAGTCTAGAGCTGTGAGTTTCTTTGCCAGTTCCGAGTCTAAGTGCACTTGGAGTTCATTTACCAGATGCAGGGTAGTTTTAGCAATCTCTTTTGTTGCTTAAATTTCGCTATTTATCACATCTTTAAGCTCGCCAAATTGTTTCTGCACACTTTTCAGTTCTAATTTAACAGCTAGCAGCCTTGTATCGGCGTTAACTGCATCTGCGTTGGGTGAGCCACCAGAAGCATGAGTTAACTGTGCTTCAAGTTGTTTAATCTCTTCGGCATGTTGACAGAATTTACAGCACGATATTTTGCACTCTCCGTTTGTAGGCGTATCACGCGTTTGCATATAAGAGCGACCACCATACATTAGTTCGGGAGTGTACGATTGGCGGCAGGTTACTCATTCTAGTTTTATCGCACGAGTCATCTTGAACTTGTTGAGTGAGCAGCTACAAACCGTGAACTTAAAGACAAAGTGCTATGTTCTTTATTCTTGTAAACAGCAGATATGTGAATAATAGGTTTACCTGGTTTCTTGTAGATAGCAGATATGAATTTACTACATATAATTAGATACGGAATGTGACGATTATATCGACGATTCGAAAGTGGAATTTAAACGGAATTCAAACATGCGGGCTGTGACGGTTGTATAGACGATTCGAAAACGGAATTAAAACGAGATTAATATAAATGCGTGTGAGTTGAATGCCAGTTATCGTCGGATGCACTTAAGAACGGAATTAATACATGCGGGTTGTGGTTCTGTTACAAAGAGCCGGCCAAATTTGAGAGCGTTGAAATTTGGAATACTAATATCATCTTAAATACTGTTTTAGACAGACAGGTAACACATTCACAGCTAAAATATGAGATAAACAAACTATAGCAGCATCCTAATAGTGTTCCATCCTAACAGAAGTATCCTAACAGGGCGGAATTACGTTTTCAAGTTATACTTATACAGAGGTATCCTAACAGTGCGGAAATACATTTTCCAATTATAATTATGCAGCTAAATGTTCACATTCCGTATGCTCCTACACTCAATTACACTGATAAAGTACAGTCTGGTAATACAGCCGAAATAAAGATACAGTGAGTAAAGATAGAAATCGAGCTTATAGAACACTAATAACACTGTTTATAAATCGAGTTAATATGACACGAATAACACTGGTTAGAAATCCAGAATGTTACACTAATAACTGGCTTGAAATCATGCTAATGGAACACCAATAACACTGGTTTGAAATCTAGCTAATAGAACACCAATAACACTAGTTTGAAATCGTGTTAATGGAACAACAATAACACTGGTTTGAAATCATACTAATGGAACACCAATAGCACTGGTTAGATATCGTGCTAATGGAACACCAATTGTACTGGTTTGAAATCGTGCTAGTGGAACACCAATAACACTGGTTTGAAATCGTACTAATGGAACACTAATAACACTGGTTTGGAATCGTGCTAATGGAACACCATTAACACTGGTTTGAAATCGTGCTAATGGAACACCAATAACACTGTTTTGAAATCGTACTAATGGAACACTAATAACACTGGTTTGGAATCGTGCTAATGGTACACCAATAACACTGGTTGGAAATCGTGCTAATGGAACACTAATTACACTGGTTTGAAATCGTGCAAATGGAACACCAACAACACTGATTTGAAATCTAGCTAATAGAACACCAATAACACTGGTTTGAAATCGTGCTAATGGAAAACTAATAACACTGGTTTGAAATCGTGCTAATGGAACATCAATAACACTGGTTTGAAATCGTGCTAATGGAAGACTAATTACACTGGTTTGAAATCATACTAATGGAACACTAATAACACTGGTTTGAAATCGTGCTAATGGAACACCAATAACACTGGTTTGAAATCGTGCTAATGGAACACCAATAACACTGGTTTGAAATTGTACTAATGGAACACTAATAACACTGGTTTGGAATCGTGCTAATGGAACACCAATAACACTGGTTGGAAATCGTGCTAATGGAACAGTAATTACACTGGTTTGAAATCGTGCTAATGGAACACCAATAACACTGATTTGAAATCTAGCTAATAGAACACCAATAACACTGGTTTGAAATGGTGCTTATGGAAAACTAATAACACTGGTTTGAAATCGTGCTAATGGAACATCAATAACACTGGTTTGAAATCGTGCTAATGGAAGACTAATTACACTGGTTTGAAATCATACTAATGGAACACCAATAACACTGGTTAGAAATCGCGCTAATGGAAAACCAATAACACTGGTTCGAAATCGTGCTAATGGAACACCAATAATACTGGTTTGAAATCGTGCTAATGGAACACCAATAACACTGGTTTTGACAGTATGAAAAAGTTTTTTTTTTCAGATGTTAGTCAGACAGAATAGGCCACTTGTGGGATTAGTTCCTTGTCATTACAATATCCAGTACTTTAGTCTGAAGGTGCAGACGGAGTAGGTTACTTGAGGGACTGTTCCTGATCATCACAACATCAACACTAGAGTTTAACCTAACAATCAGAATACGCACTCTATTAGCACTATAGTCGATATTGTTAACACATGCTAATAAAAGAAAGGAAAGTATTTTTCGAGTGTGCATCGACGAGTACGTACACGTAGACAAAACCTGTTACTTGAAAGAGACGTGTGTTGATGGCACTATGTTCCACAGCGGCGCGATGTCCCGTAACAGCGCTGCGATGTCCCGTAGTAGCGGTATGATGTCCCTCATCAGTGGTGCGATGTCCCGTGGCAGCGGTACGATGTCCCGTAGTAGCGTTACGATGTCCAGTATCAGCGGTGCGGTGTCCCGTAGAAGATGGTATGATGTCCAGCAGCAGCGGTATGGCGTCCCTTACAAAGAGCAAAGTGCATTGAACGCAATGAATTGCGGTGCGGGTGTGATGTGCGGGGTACGCAATGAACTGATGCGTGATGAATGCAGTGAACTGATGTGTCAGAGGGGGCAGGAAGCGAGAGGCTCTTACCGCATTGTTTTCGGTAAGCAGTCTCGAGTACGGTTGAGGTTTGGTGAGGTTTTTGGGTGTATGGCTTACCGAGGCACCGAGAGTCTGCGGTTTGTGCGCTTCCCGATTGTAGATGGGGAAGCCGAGCAGGGGAGGCCAGCGACGGAAGTTCTACCCTTGCACTGTTCGAATAAAGTAAAGTGGGCCTGATTATCGCAAACACATAAACACTGTGTTTATAAGTGACCCACACTTTGCTGAATAGTCCGAAAAACAGTTTTAAATCTGCCTGTTTAGCATTTGCCGTGTGTTAATGTTTAGCACAGCAATTGAAGCAAATGAATGACCTCCTGTATTATATATCAGGCAGAGGAGGACTAGCCACACACTACCTCACCACACGACCGTCAACAATGAACACATATGAGACCAATGAACTGGTCCTATATGCAATTATAAAAAATAAACTCTCCTATTGGAAAGTTGAATTTACTGCACTCATTGTATTAAAACAAAAGTAACGAAATGTTTGGTAATTTTTTTGGAAATGATTGTGATTACAATGCAGAGCGACGCTTTTCTACTCGTTCCAAGGCCATACCATGTCGCCGAACTTCAGTACCCTTTTGATGGGAGCACCAATCAAGCCATGTTACCGCACTTCAGCACTTTATTGTTCGGTAGCACCACTCAAGCTGTGTCACCGAACTTCAGCACCATATTTTTTGGTAGCACCACTCAAGCCGTGTCGTCGCACTTCAGCAATCTTATGTTTGAGAGAACCACTCAAGCCGGGTCACTGCACTTAAGCACCCTATTATTCGGTAGCACCACTCAAGCCGAGTCGCCGCTCTTCAGCACCCGCAAGCCGAGTCGCCGCACTTCAGCGCCCTATTGTTCGGTAGCACCACTCAAGCCGAGTCACCCTATTGTTTGGGAACACCACTCAAGCCGAGTCGCCGCACTACAGCACCCTCAAGCCGAGTCACAGCACTTCAGCACCCTATTGTTCGGTAGCACCACTCAAGCCGAGTCACCCTATTGTTTGGGA
>SDVV010017181.1:0-14051 GCA_016164225.1 Gammarus roeselii | reverse complement strand
TATGGTTATCTTGGAGAATTGTTTTTCTTACGATATCTTTCAGATTCCTTTCGGAATCTGATTGCTTGCATTTACGTTTGCTTACGTACGGATTATATAGATGTATGTTATTAGGTCTTGTCAACGTTATATATATGATTGTATTGAAATATTTCGCACGGTATGATATATATTACTTTGTTTGTCATTGAATGATTCATTTGAATAGAAATTTTTACTGCTCAAACCTGAATTGTTAGGATATTCGATATAGTTATGCAAGAAATATTGGCATATATTAGGAGAGCTTAGCTAGTTGTGCTTTATTTGACTCATTTTTTCGGAGGTTGTTTGGTAGAGTTTTTAGCGGTGAGATGCTTGATGCCAGCTTGATGTTGAATATAGGCTATGAACATTTACAGGTTACAACATGTTCATGTTGACGTGCTTTCATATTTTTTCACGCAAAAGTGTTCTCGGGTGGTAGTATTTCTGTGGGTTATCGATACGACCGCAATCCTAATTATCTTCGTATTTGTTGTACGGTATTATTTCACATGAGTATTTTTACTATTTTGCTACCCTTAGCTGCTGGTCTGAGGCCTCGGACGTGCAAACATCATACTGTATCACGTTGGTTGCAAGCAAATGATCTCACACGGGTATTTGTTGGTCGTTTTGCTTTTTCATTAGTCCCAGCAGTCATTTATTTGTTTCATCGTACAAATGATTTTTTGTTGGGCTTCTTGGAGAAGTCCATGTATTCAGACAGAGACAATTACCGCATTTTCCGTGTCAATATCGGGGTTAACCTTTAAACTGGAGACTCATACCAGGCTCATTATTGGTTATTTCCAGGATGTGACTTTGCTTGATTTTGTTCAGAGACGATGGGTGAATCAGATGCAAGATATGTCTGAAGTATTATACGTGACTGAAAGTTTCCTTTGAAATTTGTTATTTGTCAGTGGTAGTTTGCTGAGAAGTGACCTAGTAAAGCATTGTAGACTTCATTGTTATGACACATTGCGCTTGGAGTCGTTTTTTGTTTGTTCTGCTAGAGACGTAGCATCAGATAGGTCTAGAAATTTGTAATAGATTTGAATGGTATCGTTGTATAAAATAGCGTTATTCTCATGAACTCAGAGTTAATTGTCAGTTTAAGAGGTGCAAGTAATATGCATCTCCGCTTGATCTCAACGTATCACTGACTCCATTCTTGATTGCCAGCTAGCTATTATAAGTTGATTTCATGTGGGTTTTCGCAAAACATGTTGAATATCTAAGGTATTAATCTAACACGTCAAGAACTATTAACGCCCCCGGGTGGGCTCAAACCACCAACCTTTCGATTAACAGCCGAACGCGCGAACCAATTGCGCCACGGAGGCTATAAAAGTTTTGACACACGTTTCGTCATAGAATAAACAAAAAAAATGAACATTCATATCTCAAAATTTTGTTTACAAGTGCTGAAAGAATGAATCTCCGAAGATGATATGAGTCGGTTCGAAAAATATTGACTAGTGTGGGAAATAACAGTTATCTCAGAATGGACAAACATGAATCAAAAGAGTGGGAGATATCATTCATAAATGTATGCAGGAAAAAGGAAGTCTGCTTTGGGAAACTTATGCGGACGCGTTACATTCGTATGTAAGAAAGTTTAGAAGGGGGGGGGGGGAGGGGATAAGGGACCCAAATCACGGTAATTTATATGATCCAAGGGTAAAATCTTCATCATGATTGTAATGCAGCTGAGTTAGTGGACTACAGATTATACCTATGAACAAAAGAGAAACTGGAACGTATGCAAATTTTTCAATGATGAATCTCAGAATGACTTTGAATTGGAAAAGATTCGAATAATCAAGTTCAAGAAGAAAAAGTAATACATTTATTGACACACGGGAACGGAATAGCCTTCGGTATCCGCATCAAAGATATGATGGAGTAAAAGATGGATTTTGAGAGAATACTGAAATAGAGTGATGAAAAGTACTGTTGGATGACGAACAATGGCTGTTTAAATATCAAAAACCAGGTATATGATATTGATGATGGCAGCAAGGTCTGTAAATAATGCTAATAAATACTAATAAAAACTATGTATCTTCTCAATGAAATGTTTATATTATCCTAATCTCGAAGGTTAAGTAATGAATTGTGCACATCGTGACAGTCGGAGGTATCATCGAATCTTCGAAATCAGTAAAAAAAAAATTGGTTTCAAGGGTTGAAATGATGCCAGAAAACCTAGCTCGAGGTAAATGATCTAGATGTGTTACAGAATGGTATGATATAAATCAGCGTCCGATCAGATCTTGAAACGAAGTCATCGTTAAGGATAAGAAAAATATAGGAAAGAGAAAAAGGAAAATTCAGAGATGCAAGTTGTCAAAGGTTGTAGAGTTAAGCGAAGATATTGAAGTAAATCAAGAAAAATATAGTGTGAGACTATGTGTCCGTTGGTATGAAACTGAATACAAATTTGAAATATTTGTAGCATTCAATCCATCTAAGTTTGAAAATGGGGGATTCTCTGGTAACGTATATGACTCGTGAGTGACAACGAGAAAAATAACATGTATGTTAGAGTGATATTTAGAGTTGTCTGGAGGGGATCATATGTATATATCAATGACTGAATACCGTACGTAAGGTCAGGTCAGGTTATGATGGGTGTGAATAATATGTTAAAGTGACGTAGAATTGGATCAAAATGAAAAATAATATGAATTACCCGTAACATTCAAATCATATATGATTGAAAATGGGTCCTCTCTGCTAACTTGAATGGAATGAGAGTGACAACAAAACAAAAAGCATATATGTGTAAGTGTTATTTAGAGTCGTTTGGAGGGCCTCAGATATATATAGCAATGATTGAACACCATACATAAAGTTAGGTTATGTTAGGTTTTGATGGGTGTGAAAAGGCTTGATCAAAACTTAGAGCAAAGTGGAGAGGATGGAAATGAATATATCATAAATCGATAAAAAATTAACATTTTTATGCAGGAAAACTCGATAGCTACTATATAATTCCTAGATAAAAAAGGATAGGATAGGTTAAGATGCTTAGATCTTTTTACCTATCATGACGTGTAGGTGGTCAATAATAAATATCTTGTAACAATAACAAGGGATTTTGTTCTAATGGAAAAAACATATATCAGAGGTAGAGTGCCTCAGATGTTAACCGTTCCAGTATATGTAATCAAAAAGTGTGTGTGTGTGTGTGTGTTCATTGTAACGGTAACTATCCATGTATACGACGTCATTATACCATGCCCGGTCTTGAATATGCGTACAAAAGCGTTTATGTGTGTAACTGGTGGTTGACATTAGAAGAAAAACAACGAAAAATAGAACCGTGTGGGAGGGATTTGATTTGTACATCGCACAAAATAATGACTAAATATCATACATATCCATCAAACTTGAAAAAAAATATATAATTATTGGTTAAGTTGGTTAGAATGACTAGATTTTTGAACCTAACATAGCGTACAACTGTCCCACATTAAAAATGTAACAAATTGAAGTGCATTAGTTCTCTTGGATCCTACCTGCTGAGTCTTACCCGAACATGAAACAGAGCTATCGATAAATTCTGGAATCCAAACATCTGCAGAAAGTTTTTTGCTGGATCAAATTAGAGAAAATGTGTTCAACTGCTTATGATATGATAAATATACAGCCCTAGTGGAGAGTTTCATGCATATCAATATCATACATAACCATCAAACTTGATTAAAAAATACACAACTATTGGATAGAATAGGTTACGTTGCCTAGGTAATAATGTAATCGTTCTTGTTTGGTAACCCTTTTTTTGAATTAATCGATATTTGATCTATGTTATCGTACATTGATATATATTTCGCTAATTATGTACCTTATACATGGTTTATATCCTAGATCTTGTGGATTGCGGACCTTACAATGCATATCTGTATGAAAAAATTGTTAGGGTGGATTTACTCAATATTTGACATAATAGACAAAATGATAGGAGCAAAACGTCCAACACTAGAAAAAAAATCATATACCAACAATAAAACCGTACATAAATCTTGCTAACGCTTTAACATTCTAAACACATACTGACGTATGGGGTAAGCTTTCATAAACGTTTGAACTCGAAAGTCCACAAACGAGCGATGACCCAACATTACTCGGGACTGGTCGATATTACTGGGCTTGTAACAAGCGAAGTGGAAAAAATATATATAAAAATGTATGCACACAATCTGCTAAAGATTGGTAAAACTATATGGTCAAGGGGATAGATTTGATAAGGATGAAGGTTAAATCAATGAAGAAAAAATACCTGGCATAGGTATGAAACGGGGAATAACATACAATCCTTGGTAATTTTAGGTTAGAATGAGTTAGGATTATGGCCATCATTACAGACCTTAAGTGAAAAATGTTAAAGTGAATCTGGTGAATGGTCGAAAAAGTCAAATATTCTGAATGGAAAGGCAGTCTCATAACAAAGCCTGAATTAATCAAAAACTTCTAAGTGTCTAAAGTGCAAACGCAGTACAAACATTTATAAAAGTAAGACTTGCGGGAATAAGCATCTAGCAAAGACCTGCGGTTGGATAACATAATTGAGATGTACATTCAATTATTGAAGAATTTCAACACTAACACTCAAGAGAAATCCGGTAGAATAGTTCTCAAGGTAATATGGAACCGGACCCAAATCCAGAGTCGAGATGGAAAACACACCAAATTTTTGAATCAATACATCCAAATAAGCGTATTTTATACCCAACATCCCATGAAAATAGGCAAATTTATATCGAATACAGATATATTCCTATGATATCAAATCAAAATATTCACCAACATCTACATAGAAATAACTAAATAAGATTTTCTACTCTACCCTAATCAACAACGATTAACTATTATATACGGTGTATCCTACCGCACCCAGATGATGAATCCTACTCCAATATCCGACGTGATCTGGTTCATGACTAAGATCGTATACTAACATAACAGCCATACCGAAAATAACAGACATTTAACGTTGAGTTAATGTGAAAATGTTATTTTATGCTATCAAACCTTTCAAATCTATAATAAAATTCCTAGACCAAACTGATGCTATGGCTCTGGGAGTACAAATCCAAGCCTACTGTGTCATACAATGATCTCTATAATGCTTTACTAGGTAACTTCTCAGCAATCTACCACTGATATGAAACAAAATTTAGAGGTAACACACAGTCATGATACGATGCCACAGACATGCCTCGCATCTGTTAACCGATCGTCTCTGAACAGCCTTGAACAAAGATACATCCCGTTGAACATGGATGAACTCCTAAATGACAACCAAAGAGTATAAACCACCTCTACACTAGATCCCATCCATCCAGTAAATTATCATCTAAACGTTAAACTACACATTTGCGAGGGATCAATGCCGAAAATTCCACAAAAAATGCAGTACTACATTATGGTATCAATCCTAATAAATCGGTCCATTTACATAAATAAGCATAAACAGAATGAGCTTTTGCCTAGGGGACTCTCTAACTCCTCCTAAGTATTGAAGAATGGTCGTACAATAAATATACAATACCTTATCAGCAAGACCAAATTTGTAACAAAGTAAATCGTCTTCTAAATGTTAAAGTATACATTTGCTGGGGATCAATAACTAAAATTCCATAAAGATGCATAATGGACTTGCACCTCTTTAACATACATTCCTCCAAAATATCTGACAATTAACTCTGAGTTAATGAGAATAACGCTATTTTTTAATACGATACCATTCAAATCTATAGCAAATTTCTAAACCTATCTGATGCTACGTCTCTAGCAGAACAAACAAAAAACAACTCCAAGCCCAATGTGTCATAACAATGAAGTCTACAATGCTTTACTAGGTCACTTCTCAGCAAACTACCACTGATAAATAACAAATTTCAAAGGAAACATCCAGTCACGTATAATACTTCAGACATATCTTGCATCTGATTCACCCATCGTCTCTGAACAAAATCAAGCAAAGTCACATCCTGGATATAACCAAGAATGAGCCTGGTCTGAGTCTCCAGTTTAAAGGTTAACCCCGATATTGACACGGAAAATGTTGTAATCGTCTCTGTCTGAATACATGGACTTCTCCAAGAAGCCCAACAAAAAATCATTTGAACGATGAAACAAATTAATGACTGCTGGGACTAATGAGAAAGCGAAACGACCAACGAATACCCGTGTGAGATCATTTGCTTGCAACCAACGTGATACAGTATGATGCTTGCATGTCCGAGGCCTCAGACCAGCAGCTAAGGGTAGCAAAATAGTAAAAATACTCATGTGAAATAATACCGTAAAACAAATACGAAGATAATTAGAATTGCGGTCGTATCGATAAACCACAAAAATACTACCACCCGAGAACACTTTTGCGTGAAAAAATATGAAAGCACGTCAACATGAACATGCTGTAACCTGTAAATGTTCATAGCCTATATTCAACATCAAGCTGGCATCAAGAATCTCACCGCTAAAACCTCCACCAAACAACCTCCGAAATAATGAGTCAAATAAAGCACAACTAGCTAAGCTCCCCTAATATATACCAATATTTCTTGCATAACTATATCGAATATCCTAACAATTCAGGTTTGAGCAGTAAAAATTTCTATTCAAATGAGTCATTCAATAACAAACAAAGTAATATATATCATACCGTGCGAAATATTTCAATACAATCATATATATAAAGTTGACAAGACCTAATAACACATCTATATAATCCGTACGTAAGCAATCGTAAATGCAAGTAACAGATTCCGAAAAGAATCTGAAAGATATCGTAAGAAAAACAATTCTCCAAGAGAACCATATATCTCGAGATAAGATCGTTGTGTGACAGTTGACATATAAACACCATCAAGCTAATTACCATCTGCGGTTTGGACACCGCCTGACTCCGGTCGACTCCTCCCCTCTTCCCCACCCGTCACGGGTAGTCTCTATGTACCGTAAGTAACTCACTTGACCAGAATAGAAGAAAATAAACATATAATTATAATGTCCGAGAAATACAGAGACTAAGTCGGTCACATTAACAAATAACATACATCCTAACAAAAACATCGGCCGACTCACAAAAAACATGCGTTCATGGTATCTCTATGTACCATCAGTAACTAACTTGACCATAAGATCAATTTGGCTTAACATGAAACTACAATGTCCGAGCTATACAGCGACTAAGTCAGACACATTAACAAATAACATACATCCTAACAAATACATCGGCCGACTCATAAAAAATACTTGCGTTCCTGGTGTCTCTATGTATCATCAGTAACTACCTTGACCATTAGATCAATTTGGCTTAACACAAAACTACAATGTCCGAGATATACAGCGACTAAGTCGGACACATTAACAAATAACATACATCCTAACCAATACATTCGATAAAAGGTTCAAATATCTAGTCATCCTATATCTAATTCCTTCACAGAGCATATATGGAGTCCCCAATTAACGCCTATCTAATTCCTTCACATCCGCGTCTTGGTGGCCCTAATTACCGCCTATCTAATTCCTTCACATCCGCGTCTTGGTGGCCCTAATTATCGCCTATCTAATTCCTTCATAAAAGCTTATATATAGTAAGTATTCCCAGGGTGTTTTCGTAGTCCTTATTCCCAGGACCGTTTTAGACGACCGAATTTTCAGGGCTATTTTAGACGACCAAATTTCAAGGGCAATTCTCGCTCCTCGTTTTTTCCAGGGCGTTTTTCGCTCCTCGTTTTTCCAGGGCAATTTTCGCTCCTCGTTTTTCCAGGTCAATTTTCGCTCCTCGTTTTTCCAGGGCAATTTTTGCTCCTATACCTACTACTCGGAATCAACATGGGAAAGCTATGAGGCCATGATAAACAACATCAAACCTTTACATGCAAACCTCCATGTCACTGGTATCCTGCCCCATACGAACCAAGGTAGATACAAGTTAAGCAAGATGATTTTACCTAACAATTGCCTAGCAACTTTTTGCAGAGCCCAGAATTTTTTTCTCGGATCATTAAGATACGATGATCGACCCAATGTATTATAACTTCAATAGAATCACCAACAAGTCTTGCATTACCACGTATGGACTTAACACCATCGAAAACATCCATAAAAACATCGGCGCTGGACTTGTCAACACAAATAAGTCAAAAACGTAAACGATATCATGCCAACAACTCCGCCAGCAATGCCCGACGAAACGACACAGCGACCTCCGCCTGTTTCAACACGAGACACACAACAAATACAAGTGCCCATCAAAACACCACCACAGGTCCTTCTACCTCAGAGTAGAAACAAAATAAGTCGAGCAAATGTTACTACGTGAACGTCGAGCAAATGTTAATACGTGAACGCTAGAAGTCTCAGTGACAAAATCGAAGAACTAGATATTCTTGCATTGAATGAAAGTATCGACATAGTAGCAATCACAGAATCGTGGATGAAATTGAGCACCAGGCATTATTTAAGTGAATTTACTCCTCCCGGTTACTCACTATTTCACAATGATAGACAAGGCCGAGAGGGCGGAGGAGTGCTGTTTCTCGTGAAAAACACTCTTCAAATATTAGAAGTCACCATTCCAAACAACAGGCACGACATTGTATCAATCCAAGTAATCGGTAAACATATAAAATGTCAAATCACATTTTATATGTATCAGTCCTTCAAAAGCAAGGTTGCGTCTGATTGATTTTGCTGACGATAAGTTCATGACTCAAATGGTGAAGACACCTACAAGAGGTAGCAACATTCTTGATCTCCTATTTAGTGCAAGTGACTCTCATGTCATGAAGGTTGAAGTAGGCGAACCACTTGGAACTGGTGACCACAACTGTATCCGTTTTTGAATAGAACTCGAGTTGAAAACATCATCAAACCGCGAAAAAGTCGCTAACTTCAGATACAACCATCGGACAAGATGTCAATTAATCGCTTGACTATTTCCTGACTGCACTTAAAAATAGCAAACATGAGCATATTCCACGCAAAAACAGAAGAACAGCAGCCTATCAGCCCAAATACTGGAAAGGAGAATTGCAGCGCCTTCATTCACGATAGAAAGCAAAACATTCGATAAAGCAGAGACATCCACGCGACGACGTAGCAAAAAATGTATACAAAATGAACAGACGAGTTCTAAAGAGGGTCCTGAAACGTAAGAAGAAAGATTATGAAAATGAAATTGCTGCTAATGCCAAAACTAATCCGAAACAACTTCTTAGTTATATTTCGAGCAAAAAAAAATTCCAAATCTGTTATAGGAACTCTCGAGAACGATGTTGGTGAGCTAGAAACGGACGACACCAAGATGAGTGTTCTACTTAATGAGTACTTTGCTCTGTATTTACGGTAGAGAATCAGGATATTCCTAATTCTGAGGACATCATAGCGGCAAAACCGAATAAAATTGAAGCCCTCACCTCAGTGATCTTTTTCCCGCCGAAGTTATTAAATACATAGATAAATTGAAAGTCACCAAATCTCCAGGACCAGACCAAATTCATCCTAGAATTTTTAAAAAGACTAAAAACGAAATCGCCGAACATTTATCAAACATTTGCACGCAATCTCTCACAAACGGCACCTGCTCTTCGAAATGGAAAGAGGTCAATGTTACCCCATTTTTTGAAAAAGGGACAAAAATGGCCCGGCAACTATCGTCCAATTAGTCTCACCTCAGTCATTGACAAATTGATGAAAAGTTTGATAACAGATAAAATTACAGATTTCTTAGAATCAAACAACTTGATTGGCGACTCTCAGCATGGCTTTAGGCACAACCATTCCTATCTTACAAATCTGTTACTCGTTTTCAGAAATGTAATCGAAATCCACGACACAAAATGTCCAATCGATATCATTTACCTTGAATTTCAAAAGGCCTTTGATAAAGTCCCCCACAAGCGCCTAATTAGTAAATTGCACAGCATCGGTATTCGAGGCGAGCTTAACAATTGGATAAAATGCTGGCTTACGGACAGACGGCAGCGAGTTGTATTTAACGGAGCTTCCTCCCCCTGGGTGAATGTTACTAGCGGCGTGCCTCAAGGATCCGTGTTAGGGCCAGCTCTCTTTATAATATTCATTACCGATCTCGATTGCAAAGTACTCTCAAACATTAGAAAGTTTGCAGACGATACTATGATCGGAGGAAAAGAGCAAACTGAACTAGAGTGTCAGCAGATCCAACTAGACTTGAACAAAATGTTGATTGGTCAGAAAAGTGGCAAATGAAATTTAATGCAGACAAATGCAAAGTTACGCACATTGGTCCTCATAACCCCAAACACGAATATTCAATGTCTGGAATAAAACTCATTCCCGTCACCGAAGATATAGATTTAGGTGTCATCATTAGTAACGACTTGGAAAGCAGCAAGCAATGTAACGATGCTGCCATGAAGGGCAACAAAATGCTAGATATGATATCCCGCACTATCTTGTACAAAAACTAACATAGTATGCTCAAATTATTCATTGCATTTGTTAGACCGCATCTCGAGTATGCCGTTCAATTCTGGTCTCCATTCCTTAGAAAAGACGTAATTGAACTTGAGGAGGTTCCACGTAGAGCTACCAAACCCATACCTTCTCTGCGGCATAAATCGTACAAAGACAGGCTTTGTGAACTCAATCTTTATTCGCTGGAGAAACGTCGAGTCAGAGGCGACATGATAGAAGTGTGGAAGATTATGAAGGGTAAGGAAAACGTCAACCGAGCGAGCCTTTTCAGTTAGATGCAAACGGAGTGACTAGGAACAATGGATACAAAATCGTTGGGAAACGTTTCTCAGTCAACATCACGCTCAATTTTTTTCACGTATAGAGTTGTCGAAGAATGGAACAAACTTCCAGCGGAGGTTGTAAACAGCAATACAATCGGAACATTTAGGTCGCAGCTCGATAAGTTCTACATAAATCGCCGATAGATAGCTAAACCGTTCCATTTCCTGTTGTTATAAATAAAAACAGAAGAAGCACACGAAGCTCACTTAGACGTTCTCCTTCAGATCTGATCCTCTAGCTATCAAACGGCAACCTAGTTTGGGCCAACAGGCCTATTGTTGTCTTGCTGCACTTGTAAACACTTGTAAGCCCTGTGCACTTTTTCTTCGAACACAACATCAACCTGAACGCAGCACTGCATGCGCACTGTGCACTTCTTCAAACATAATACCAACCTGAGCGCAGCACTGCATGCGCACTGTGCAATTCTTCTTCAAACATAACAAAAACCTGAGCGCAGCACTGCATGCGCACTGCGCAATTCTTCTTCAAACATAATAACAACCTGAACGCAGCACTGCATGCGCACTGTGCACTTCTTTTTCAAACATAACACAAACCTGAATGCAGCCCTGCATGCGCACTGTGCACTCCTTCTTAAAACATAACGCCAACCTGGACGCAGCACTGCATGTGCACTGTGCACTTCTTTTTCAAACGAAACACCAACCTGAACGCAGCACTGCATGCGCACTGTGCACTTCTTCTTCAAACATAACACCAACCTGGACGCAGCACTGCATGTGCACTGTGCACTTAATTTTCAAACATAACACCAACCTGAACGCAGCACTGCATGCGCACTGTGCACTTCTTCTTCAAACATAACATAACATAACATAACACTGCATGCGCACTGTGCATTTTTTCTCCAAACATAATACCAACCTGAGTGCAGCACTAAGCAAGGTGGCCACAAAGATGCCAGGGACGCCGATTAGGTGACTTAGTCTGTCACTGACGTAGTGGGCAGCAATTTGGTCCTGCAATAATCCAAATCAGGTAAGTCGTTAATTTATTGTGTGTACAAACTCAGACTCACAATTAATAAACTTTAAACAAATTCTCAAACAAGGAAGATGAAACTTACGACCGCAAAAGCTTTCTTGCCAATTTATATTACTTCATTTTTATTACACTTTAAACTACACTGTCGTTTACAATTTATAAGAGCCATAAGCAGTGTAATTTTTGTTTAAAATTGTACCCTTATGTATATGCTCAGTTTTTTTTCCAGATTGCACGTCCTCAGTCAATGAATCAATTTAACCCCTTTCTGTCAATAGAACAGTACTTGGTGTCAATTCTATTTCAAAACTGTTATCCATGCAGACCTCAATCACACAAAATCTCCTGTCAGATTCTTTTCTTTTTTTCTAGGATGTCGCATCTCCAATACATCTGTTAGCAAATAAACAGAAGGTATATATATATATATATATATTGGTGTTGTAGCAAAAAAAATACCTGTACACTCTGCAGATAGGCAACATTCATAATATTGATCTTCAATATCTAATTTCTTAGTTGAACAACAAACGAAGAATTTAGTGCCGAAGCTTTGACGTCACATGGCTGGCATATCTTCACTGATGGATCAAAAGACGACGATGCAGTGGGCTGTGTAGCGGTGCTCTCAGGGCACGTCGTCACTAGAAAACTCCCGTCATCAGCGTCAGTTTTCACTGCTGAACTCACGGGCATTGCAGATGCCCTCTTGGCGGCTGATACTCTTCCAGATGCCAGTATCTCAATCTTTAGTGATTCGCTCAGTGCGCTTCAAACCCTGGAGATCTTCAACAATTGCCACCCTGTTGTTCCGTGCCACTGTGGGGTGGTGCCACTGTGGGTGGTGGAAATGAGCGGGCGGACGAAGCGGCGCGAAGAGCTGCAGCGGCACCTGACCCAGCAGAACGGCGTCTACTTCCATACAAAGATTCTTACCCAACGATTGAAAGAGCTGTGCGAATCAAATGGAATATGGAATGGTCTGATGTTCCTACGAAAAATAAACTGCATACTATTAAAGACACACCCATACCCTGGGTCTCATCAAGCAACCGATCTCGACGGAATGAGGTAACTCTATGCCGATTGAGAATAGAACATAGCAGACTAACGCACAGACACCTAATGGAGGCGTCGCCAACTCCTTACTGCATGGACTTTCTTGTTCCTTATATAATAGCCAATGTCTTGGCAGAATGCCCCACATGAACGGAATGTCGGCGCACATACTTCCCCAGGAGCCGGTTCCTGGACCTACCTTTTATACTCCGCCTAATGCTTACTGAGTTCCCTCAGAGACAATTCAGTGAGGAGCCATTTCTCAGCTACCCCCAAGAAACCGGCCTCCTAAATGAAATCTAATCTGTTGTGAACTGATCATACTTAATCTCATTTACCAATGAACTCCTCCATCCCGAAGGACCATCGTTTTCTTTGCTCACTTTGAGGAAAACACAATTGTGACCTCTCTCTATATCCCTATAAACAGTAGTGACCTAGCATGCCGTGAGTCGAAGCAAATCCAAGACTGTGGATAGTAGTATATATCTGTGCAAAAGTCGCTCTGCAAAAGTCGCTCTGCAAGAATCGCTCTGCAAGAATCGCTCTGCGAGAATCGCTCTGCGAGAATCGCTGTGCGAGAATCGATGTGCGAGAACGGCTGTGCGAGAACGGCTGTGCAAGAATCGCCCTGGATAATTAGTGACTCTATGTTTGTTATTTTGTGAAGGATTTAGGATATATGCTTTTAGTGAAGGTATTAGATAGATAAGATTTAGGATATATGTTGGTTATGAAGGAATTAGGATATATGTTAATTGTGAAG
The DNA here is from genome assembly GCA_016164225.1 of Gammarus roeselii. Lineage (NCBI taxonomy): Eukaryota > Metazoa > Arthropoda > Malacostraca > Amphipoda > Gammaridae > Gammarus > Gammarus roeselii. Next base: position 382 of record SDVV010017181.1, on the reverse strand, counting down.
GAATTAGGATGGCTAGATATTTGAATCTTTCATCGAATGTATTGGTTAGGGTGATTTGTTAGTTGAGAAGGATTTAGGATGTATGATTTTTTGTGAAGGATTTAGTGAAGGAATTAGGATTTATGTTATTTATGAAGGAATTAGATATATGATGACTAGATATTTGAACCTTTTATCGAATGTATTGGTTATAAAGTATGTTATTTGTTAGTGACTCAGACGCTGTTCTTCTCCGATACTGTAGTTATATATTAGTGACTCTATGTATGTTATTTGTGAAGGTATTACGATAATTAGAATGTATCCTTTTAGTGAAGGAAATAGGATGGCAAGATATTTGAATCTTTTTTATCGAATGTATTAGTTAGGATCTTTGTTATTT
>SDVV010017180.1:0-14051 GCA_016164225.1 Gammarus roeselii | reverse complement strand
TATTGTGCTACATTGAAGATGCAAATCTAAAATATTCTAAAAAATCCTATAACTGTATGAGTTAACTATTCAAAATTCCGAAAACAATACAAATTCAACTTATATCAACCGATAATTACTAAGTATATATAACACAAATATAATAACTTACAATAAATCTATATCGTTCAGCTACTCTCGCAGAGGGCTGCATCCGACCGATACTCGATGCACAAAAAATCGAGATAAGACTACTCGAACAGTCCACATACGATTGATAACGGTCCATTTGCCACATGCCGATACATAGTAACACCGATATGTCTGGTTCTAAACTGGATAGTGCGTTATGGGTAGATAGATTCTCGTAACGAAGCTGCTGCATCAACCCAAAATACAAACATCAACCCGCCAACTACCAAACTAATTAACCATCTTTTTTATAGATTTTATATACATACATATGAAATGAATAGATGGAAGAACACAAAACATTGCCCCAAATCCAACCAACAGTCTTTACCCAAGCATCCAACAGCTAAGAACCCACCAACCAGCACCGAATGAGTCAATTATACCCAAGTAGATATGAATACAAACAAATATGTACAGGAAAACATATATAGAATCATTACACCAAACATAAATATATAATGATTTAAATACTCAAACATAGCAATAATGGCACGGAAAAGATGTTAACGATTCAAATAACAGGTAAGAGCAATCTCACCTAATTTTCTAGTGCGCATCCAACTTTTTGCCTTGGGGATCCCTACACCCCACCTCTCCAGAAATGTATTATAACACTAATCCTGCCGGCAACGATTAAATATATAATGAACAAACAGTTATGGCCAGGTATAACACATTACAGCTATCTAAAGAAGAAAAAACATATATAAATCTAATAAACACTAATAATTTTTATAAATTAAATAATCAAAACATAAACCTTCCCAATGTGAAAGCCAACCGCCCCCCTTCCACCCCCTTCCATCCGGTTTCGCCGCCTGAGTCTGGCCAACCCCTGCCCCACCGCTAATTAAGCCCTATCTTATTCGTTCGCATTTGCATTTTCGCAGTACTTGTATCTACTCTGATGGCCAACATTTTCTAACATGCTTGATTTATGAACAGCAACTGCAGCAGACCTCTCGAGAACTTCGCCGCGGAAGTCGCAACTGAGCGTTCCCATCAACAAAATGCATAAAAAAATCGTCATATAATCATAAAATCCGTTCGATTGTTCTGATTGTTTCATTTAGATACAAGATTGTTTATGATACATACAACAAAAAAAATTGATGTTCATTGTGTCTACTTCTTGTATAAAATTACACCAATAAAATTCAACAGACTCTCCTGTAACCTTGTTTTGAATCAGTAGCGTAATGCCCAATACACACGTCGTTCAAATCTATGAGGCTTCGGGCTAAAGCCGCATGAGGCTCGTTCATTTCCACGCTTTCGTCGTTTAACGAATCGATATGAGAACAAATTTTCCAAAATTGGTCTGGGGCGACTTTTGACAGACGAGCGCTTTGAGGACAGTCTGAGACTTGTTTAGTTACCATAAAATATGTCAAAAAATTACCTCTAATCTTAAATGAGGTTCAGACAATGCCGTATTGCATATTAATAATTGGTTCCGAACAATATTTTAAATTATAGTTCAACTTTAGTTTTTTACAAGTGTTGGCAAATAGTATGCACGTGCTGTTAACGAAATCAACAACCCATGAGGTTTGTTTGCAGCAATCAGCTATTCCGCATAAAATCTCAATGCACACGCACTCCTAATGTGGGTAGACTGAAAGGCCGAAGGACTTAAGGCGTTCGTTCAAAGTCCTCAAGACCTTCGAAACTTTTAACATCGTGTGCACACCCCTTAACGTTGCCTTCGAGTAATGTACAGGCTCACTTGCCTTTCTTTACATGCATCCCCGTAACAAGCGGGGACTGTTCCCACCACTCCATCAAGCAAGGCAAGCGAATAATGACAAACTGTTTACTTAAATCGATAATTTCTCCGCTCTCGGTCATAAATGTTTATTGAGCGTGAGGGCATGGACGACAGGCGAGTTCTTCTTTATAAACGGACGGCAGAAGAGTTCTTTTTCACAAACAATCATTTCGAAGATACGCGTTCTATTTCTAGCTACGATTGAAAACGAATTTGCCAATAAACCAGGAAACAAAAAATGGCATTGACGGGAGCGCGTGTCTCTATATAATGGATATTTAATAGCCGCAATACCATCGACACTTTATGGATCATCAAGAAACAGTCCCATATCATTTTTTTCTATACGTTTGTAAGAGCAGCTGGTGTGATATTACACTATTATGAGTTCATGAACATTGTGGATATTTTAACCATATAAATTATCACACTATAATGGTGCTTATAATTTAATTTTTTGAATGCATTTCAAAATAAGGAGCTTCATGATCTAGCACTGATCCTGATCAGAACGTTCCATGTCAAGTCAGTGAGTGAATGATTTTTGTCACGATACTGCTCAATCGTTCGATTTACCTTTTTTGCAGAAGGCATCCAGACTTGTAACATGTCGACCAAATAATTCGTCATACGGTTCTGAGATGGTTGACGTGTCAAGAGTTGTTCACGGAAATAAATTTATAAACAAAACATTTTTTACCGTTTAATGCCCAAAACACTTACTAGTTATGTTACACTCTCTAATGTCTTAAAATAAAGCAACTGTTAAATGTCGGTCTGACAAGAAAATGCATAATGGCTTGCGCCAATGAAAATGCAAACATCTGCGTAGCACTTCTCTGATGTTCCACTTTGTTTATAGACTTAATTTGCATCACAACAGATATTGGAACAACCTTTTTTTTACCCTAGTGATAATAGTAATTATGATCATGAGACATGAAGCGCAAACATTTCGCCGTTTGGGACTGGGACATTTTGTCAATTAAAATTAAATTCATGAAAGCCCTGCATTGATGAAACAGTAACATGTTAAGATTCACAGGAAAAGAACACTTTTATGGAGACAAATTTATGTTTTCATTGCTAGATTCGACGGCCAGGCTCTTTGACATCTGCATTTTAATAAGAAACATTAATAAAGTTGTAAACATCAAAATGAAAAATGCCACATGTGTCGACACTTCTTCTCTGCCCTCATAACGTTGGTCTAGAGACATATTACTTCTCTGGTCGGCCATTACACGAATAAACACAAGAGAATATCGACTGTTCTGGTCCTTTACGTCCACAATTCTGCTCTTCATCACACTAACATTCCTCTAAATTGCTTATAAATTTCCAAATGATTTTTGGGATCTTCTAAATCTTAGTCCGGACACCGCGTTTGTCAGGTTTGCTGCGCTGTGAAAAAAAATTACATGACAAAATGTATTATTTGCTACTGGCTAAACAATTATAGACTCATGACAAGTCATGAATTTTATGAGCCTGTACGTCTGATCGATTGTTAAATGGACATCATAATATGCATTTATGTTAATGTCATTTATTTATAGATTATAGGAGTTACTAGATTTATAGGTTATAGTAGTGACAGTAATTATAGGCTGTTGTAGTGACTGTATTTGTATGTTAAAAAAGTGACTGAATCTACAGGTTACAATAGTGACTTCCATCTATAAGTTATAGTAGCGATTGTATTTATAGGTTATAGTATTGACTGTATTTATAGGTTATACTAGTTACTATATCTATAGGTTATATTAGCGACTATATTTATCGGTTATAGTGACTGTATTTATACGTTATAGTAGTTACTTTCCATTGCCTACTAGGCAACAGGGCAAATAGGTCTGAACATACCCTAAAAAAATGCAGGTCTCCAACTTTTACCATGACAAGCGCCAGGACTCAACAATCAACGACCATTTGGCCGTAATTAGAGAATAAACTGGGGGGGGGGGGGAATGCCATGGATATATATTTTTTCGATCGTAAATGAGCCGAGACTTATCGAATCATTTTTGACTCAACAAAAATCAGTGCAAAACCAATCGAAGCTACAATTATTTGTGCTTATAAATTTCGGTTCTAAATAATTCGGTGCCAAAGACTTCGGTTTTGTGGTTGTATCAGTTTTCGGTGATACAGGCTGTCAGCGTTACAAACTTGCTTTGGTATTTGGAAACAGTATAATAAATTTGTTGGTACAATTTCCTTAGAAATATTTATGGTCGTAAACACGTTATGTGCCAAAAGATTCGGGTGTAATGATAGGTCTCAGGGATGAATTTGCTTGTTAGGATTTTAAAATTATTTTCATCTTCATATTGGGGATTTCACTAATGCTAGAAGATATTTAAACCGGAATAAAGCAAATTCCAATAAAATTATCTTCAGCACCAGTGGCATTTCACGCAGCTATTGCACAATTTGAATGGACCCCTTGAATGGACAATTGAACAATTGACAATTGAATGGACCCATGGACCCATAGAAACTTGTATCATGAACTATTTAATGACCAGACCCAAAACTCTTTAGGGTACTGACCAGGATACAGCTCATAAAACGCGAAGGAAGGCGGTTAAGGAGTCGTAAGTTGTCCTAAAGGACACTATAAATACCATAAATCTGTAGCGCGGTCGGCCTGCTCGTAAAATGAACGTTGGTCAGGGTGATGAGGAGCTTGCAGACCGCGTTTTTGTTGTTATGGCATCCGTCCATGACTAATGCTATAAGTTTGTGAAATAAGTTGAATCTTAAGGAGTGGTCCCAAATTTGTCACTACGAATATAATATTTCAATGTATGAATATGTCTATTGGAAAGTAGTTGTTTAACTTACGTTACTATTTCGCATATGATAATAATTGACGTACAATAACAAAATGTTATTGTTTATGTAATTGAAAACAGACTGTTGGAATTACTTGAATTATGATTATGCCTGAGTTAACTTAGGATTACTTTCAAATCGAGACCTCTCAAGCTTTCCAATAACTTTGTTACTGGCTTAACATTATTTAACACGCAGCTGAAACACTTTCAATGTTAGAATTCTAACCCTCCGCACGTTTCTCTAGAGAAATTACCTTTCAGTTTCTCATTTCATGAAAATTACCGTGTTCGTCACCACGTATGTCACCACCAGCCTCATGGACTTGACCTGCTAATTGTTGAGGTATAACCACAAGTTCTACTTTGTCATATATTGTACAATAACAGATTGCGTTAGTGCTTCAGTAATAGTATGCGATACAATGGACAAAACAAGACGACTATCACAACTGGCGCAAGATTTTGGAAGTCACTGTCGGTGTCACGAAACAGCCGATATTTATCCGTAAGTTACAATTTTTTAAACTATTTACATTCTATCTCCTGAGACGGTAACACTTCTTTTTACCACTCGAAACAGGTCACGTTGACAGTCTTTGCAGGAAGTACCACCAAACAATACTTCAAATTAAACCAGAATCATGCCTGCGTTGTTAGAGATGATAGCGTTCATCATTTATTTACACCATCTTAATGTGCTGGGATATATAGTACCTATACATAGTGGTCCAGATGTATGGGGCCCCAAACAATGACTTATAGATCCAAGTCAAGTGGTTTACTCCAAAAGAAGATTGTAATTGGAAAGATGAGAGATTGCGTTTGTTTACACATATTTTATTCATAAAAATAACACCTTCTCTGTCATCTCTCATGTTAAGAGATGGCTCGGAAAAAACAATATGTTAATTTAAAGACTTGGTAAATGTTGAGTCGCTTGCCCCCTGTAGTCGACAGCATGGCCTGTTCCAACTCAATTTTTTTATCTGCGAATATCCAAAGAACCATGTCAACAACGACCCAAATCACTGGAAGATATATAATCAACAATCAAGTTTCATGGGTGTACGAAAATTGTCCAGTCACCCGTCAAAAAATAATAAAGAGTTTGTGTACGAGAACTGAGTGTTGTTTGGGACACTTTAAGATCATTTAGTGGTTGTGATTTCCCACAAGAAAACACATGTACAAGAACCCCAGACTCTCTTCATTCAATTAACCAGTTTGTTTTGGAATCAACGCATTCGATTTGGAATCTATTAGCATCCATTTTGGGTCCAATACTTCTAGATCAACCTGTATTTAAAGTGAAGTGTTGCAGATTGCAGTAGTTATTGTACAAATCATGTTCCATAACAATAACATTTTCTGGATTCATTTGTTAGATAAAGCAAGTCTAATAGTTTGAAAAAAAAACGTACTCAATATAAAAAAAAAATCCCTGAAGTCACGTAGTGTAGTGTTAAGGTATTCGTGACCGACTTACAACAGAGAGGTAGTGTGAAGATGACGGACTTACAGCCTGAACAACGACGGCGAAACCTGTGAAAGTATGACAGGGTCATGCTGGCGTTATAGCCTGCATCTAGCTCTACTGTTCATGTGTATATTAGGTTGTACGCCCTATAAGCCTTAGTAAACTTACCAAGTTTGAGCAGTATTTGTTTCACGAAATATCTTATGTACGTTGCAAATGGCGTAAAATGCCGTGAGCCACTTGAAAGAAAGGGAAGGTTTTGGAAGTTAGACCTATATCCAGTCTTTCTGATCGTATCCATTTAGTGAACAATCTGATTCTTCATGTCGCATATTTTTAAGCCACCTCACCATGTCGTGACTCAGTACGAGGTAGGCACGGGTTCCTGAATGGCTTTACGGTATTAGCAACGGGTCAATTCCCCTGTAGAAGTTCTTGCAAATATCGAGTGAGCCCATGAATGGGATTATAATACTGTTTAATCACGCATGATTGAAGCTTCCAATATAAACAAAGAGTACGAAATTGTATTGCAACCGTACCAGATACACAATAAAAAACGATATTAAAATGTTTTCTTTCTGTGTTTTAAGGTGAAGGTTGATACATTTTATAAACACAAATTCAACAGGTATTGGAACATGTGAGATAATCATAGTTTTTAGGGATAATGGTAATTCAGCCTAATGAAGTTAGGTCAAAATTTATAGTAATCATATTGTTTGAACAACAAATGAAACACGTGTTATGACGAATATTAGCCTCGATTTGAGCTTAAGTTGAGGGAACAGCACCAATTTCGTTTCCGAACTGTAGTCATGGAGGATTATCAAATATTATGATGATCTTTTAAGTTCAAGTGTTCTACGAAACTAAAAACTTCCAATGAAAGGAAATTGTTGGCTAGAGGTAATGATCCCCAGATCTTGTTTGCAAATATTCATTCAAAATTGCGATGCAACCTAAGGGAACCAGACATGTCTTGTTATGGTAGGAGCCGCAATAGGATTCACTCTATGATGTAGTTGCATTTTTTTTGGCAAACTTCGACGTTAATAAGGATAGGAATGAGGACGAGTTTATCACGAGTCATAAACACTAAAACTAATACGAAATTTGACCGCATAAGGCATAACATGTTTTTTCTCGGCCAGTGTCCGCAATGAACCCCAAGAGAAAAATATATGTTCACGGCGCATGGATAACTCGTGCCCACGACACGCACGTAACACGACTCGCAGATAGCAGTTGCTCACGTGAGGAGGACCTGTGCTCATGAAATGAGGAAGCGTTCTTCCTCAACGGCCGAATTCCCAAATTTGGCATACGGTTTTCAGTGAAGATCATTTTTGTCAGACGCCGATGACCACAATTAACTGGGGGGCGTACATCACAGCTCGTAATGAGTAGGGAAAGCAATTGAGACTGGGTTGAGAGGTGTTCATGAGGCATTCTAGAAAGACTCTGAAACAAATATGGCAACGTTTCCTTTTAAATTTTCTGTGTAGAGGCTCAACTGAAGCTAACAGTAATGCTGATATTATTATCTTATGTTGATTTTTATGTTATTTAGAAACATTGAAATATTTTAAAATATAGTTGTATGTACAGAAGCAGAAGAAAAGGCGTTAGCAATTTATTTTTCACCGCAGAAACGAGTTTTCCTTCGGTATTTTGTGTTGCAACCTATTTAATAAATGGATTCTTAAACGAATAGTTGGTTTAGAAGGAATATTAAAATACCACCATTTAAGATTCATGCCTATCTTATAGAATATGAAATTATATTTCGCTGCAAGCATTCGGTATCACAGGTACAGATACAGACAGTGGGCCCCGTTCCCCAGGAAGGGGGGTGGCCAACGGCAAGTCGCACCCCACACTCCTCTCATCCACTCAAACTCGCACGACTTAGCCCTTTTGCGCTTAAGGGTCCGCCCGGAAGACACCGCAACACCCAGTCTCGGTCATGAGTGGGGTGTGAGGTCAGTGCCATCAGCAGGGCTCGACAGTGAGACTGGTTTACCCTCGCCGCGTCATGACCTTAGGTATAGAATGTTGTGATATAACTGGGAATACTTGCATAAAACAGGGCATGACATAACATAACCAAACCCTGATGGCTTATGCACGATGAACGCTGATATAATCTTACGTGATTCCAAACAATTTAAAAGTCACGATGGAGGCCATTAATCATCCTTAGTTTCCACGTGCACATAACTGGTCATTCATTTACTCGTGACTACTTTTCACGAGTTGACACGAGTCACGAGTCGAAGCCGCGTACAACACAAGCTTTTGTACAATCATGTAAACAGGAAAGTGCTATTAGAACAATAGATTTAATAACACTGTCAAAACATTTTCGACAAGATCTTGAGGCTGTGACTCATTTAACGGCTGAGTTTTGTTCGGCATGTTTGTATGTAAGCCACTCACGTCACTTTACGGAGGAACGCAGCAATTGCCGTTGCCGGCGGCCGATCGTAAATGTAAAAATATATTGTCCTGTGTTAACATGAGTTACGGTTGATCGTACTCAGAACGTTTACCATAAACTTGTTTAGTAAGGTTAATGGGTTCATCTCCAACGGAAATTTGACGTGAGTCTTAGCGAGCTCCCCATTATCACGTGCGGAAACAAAAAATTTCATCTAAATTATATAAAAATAATGATAAGTGTGTTATGCATGCAGACTGGTGCAAACAGAAGAAATATTTCGTTTTCTTCTTTCTTTATTCGCATCTGGTTTTGCATAAACTTTCCTTCTTATCTTCTTTTATTTGTCGGAAATAGAGTAATCACACGTACCTCTCCCAGCAGGTCCTTGCTTCCGCCCTGCTGGGTGGAAAAATTATTTCGTTTGTACTGCTATTTAATACTTGTAACGCTTCGTACAGGTCGGGAGTTTTTCCAAATCGTTCGGCTTTTTTTTGAGAGGGGAGGGGAGGGGGGGAATGCGTATGCTATGTATAGTGAAAGAGGGACTCAAAAAAAATCAGCTGTCGCAAGTGCATTGCATTCCATCAGTAAATGTTACACGCTGATTGCTGCTTGGTGACGCAAAGAACAAGGTGGCCTAACATCCCATGTCTGCGTCCATTAGTTTGCCGGTGTTTACAAGTGTTAAAAAACAACGACAGGACTTTAGGCACAAACTAGATTGCCTCCTGATAGCAATAAAGTTCGTTCTGAAATAAAACGTCTAAGAGTGCATCCTGCGTCTGTGTAATTTCTGAATTAAAAGATAAGAAAAGAAAGGTTGTAGTAGGGAACAGTGTTTAACGATGATACTCGAAACAACTCAAATCAGCACCTGATGAGAAAGCCACCAATCCACATTGTTGACTTGTGATTGTCACAGCTTTATTCGTCAATAAACCAATCATGACAGGTTCCATTGCTGGGCACCGTTTTGCAACGAGCAGGTCTTATTGTTCGGCCACCATTTTTACCGTGTTAGTGCTAGTGCAGGGCACTACTTCATCGTGATGGTGACAAAGCCTTGCACCATCTTATTTAATGAATATGCTGGTGAGCTTGCTTCAATCAAAGGCTTTGTTACGGCGACTCAGGTAGAATTTTTCCAGCTTTTACTTGAACGTTTCGATTGTATTGCTGTTTCAACTTCAGCTGGAAGCTCTTCCCATCCTTCGATAATTCTGTTCGTGGAAAAATTTCGCGTGATGTCGACTTTGAAAGGCTTAACAACGAGTTTGTATCCATTATTCCTGGTCACACCGTTTGCATCTAGAGGGAAAGTTTATTGTGAGTCATTCATGAGTGTACTGAGCACAAGCGGGAAATGAATCTTTGGTCTCTCCTGTTTTAAAATATGGTTTCCCATTTTCCAGCTGAGGGTTTGACTTAGAGCAGTATTTAATCTGTATACATGACAAAAATTTGAATATTGTTCCTCGAGTATATCCGAAAATTCTAGGAATTCCTAATAAAATTGCGAGTGATATGTAGGGAAAATTTCATGCTAATCTTTTATTTATCCTCAAAGAGGCGTGTATCCGAAACATTGGTGATGAGGTTGAGGTTCCTAGTCTTGAAATAGTATTTCATGTAGCTATTGTTTATCTCGTCAAAGAGAGAGTGGCTAGTACATTCAAGGACTCGATGTGTGTGGAGCGGAAAGCGCCGTTTGCGGTGCGCATGGTGCTGTTTGCGATGGTTGAAAGAGGGTCGAGACTCGTCTGGCTCGTAAATTGTAAACATCAACTTCGTAGTCGTGTCGTAAGCGTACTAATGTTTTGTACAACCTCATGGCAGTGTTCTGATCGTCCTCCCATTTCAGGGATGTTTCGGACAGAACAACTTCTATCGACATTCGGCAGCAGGTCTGCGGGGCTGCAATGTGAGGTCGCCAAGTGAGTCTAGGGTTCAATAAGAGACCCATAAACTTTGGCAAAGCATGGTATGGGTGCGCTGTGCAGCGTCAGGGCTTGTTTTAGGTGTAGACAGGTGACGAGGGTAGAAGAGCATGTTTTATATTTTTGCTATCAAAAATCGTAATCATAGCATGTTTTGTGAATCCTTTTCTGCAAAACGAAGAATGAACCCGCCGACCACTAGCAACAGGCTGCAGCTCTCATTTCGCTAATTCGAATAGTGTATCTGATAATTGAGCTATTATTCAAGACTGCCTGACGCTGGCAGTTTTTGGAAAGTGTTTTGCTTAACTTCAGCTAAAGCGCATTTTCAAGATCACACCATGTATTTGTTATTTACGAATAATGTATTAATGATTCGTACATCAGAAGAGGCGGGGTCTGTAAGATCATTGATGATAATATGGTAAATTATGTTCTCCTCCATGAAGTACGAAAGGGCGGCTAACTGTAGATATGCTATGACGAATTCAATTTACCTCCTCATTGTACAATCTAATTCAAATAGTGTATTTGATAATGACGTTGATAATTATGTGTATATGTTAATGAACTGAAAATCCATTGCTGGACTATTGAAATACATTACTTTCTAATCATAATAATAATATTAATATTATTCCGTTGTAGGAAGCTTACTTCTTAACTTCACCAAACACTTTTGGAGTTCACGATGAACTGTTAATAGCCAAAAGTGTCTGTTGCTTAATTGTATGTCATCCGCGTATGGTGACGGGAGCATTATTCCGTCTCGACGGTGAACGCCATCTCGTTGATCGACTTTAAAGACTGTTGACAAACGCCCATTTCCTGGCGTTAAGTTCGCGACGTATTGTCACCGACCTCCACTTTAAAGATACGATTTAACATAAAACGATGGATACACCGTGGTAGAATGCTTTTCAGGCAATGCGGTGAAGATCTTTCATGTAGAGGTAGTTTCATATGATTATTCAATGTCGAAGAAAATGGACACCACACGCTCTCCCCAGGCACGACCTCCTGTCGAATCTCTGATTTTAGTCGTATGAGAGTAGTTATTAGTGATACGATTCGCAAATTGTAACACTGTTTTTCAAATAGCGATAGGTTTTTAAAAATCATTACACTACCACCATTAAAAAGTCCAGGGTGTTTTTTGCACGCCTTATTCTACGTGTAGGCGTCTACAGTCACTTAAAACGCAAATGGAGGCGTCTACGGTCACGGAAAACGGAAATGAATGCGTCTACGGTCACGGAAGACGCCGGTAACTGTACTAGACGTGAGTAAAGTCTCGGACTGTCCCTCTGGTCTAATCTTGATCGGAGTCGTCAGAGGCACTTGGCGGTGTCCGTTTATCGACGATAGGCGCTGTTACTCGGTCGAGGGTGACACCTCGTAAAGTAACGATAGAGCGCCTATTGTATACGGTCGTTGTTTTTAGAACATTTTTATTTTAAATATTCTTTATTGTTTATAGTATTTATATATATTTATTTCCTACGGGTTGCTGAGTTGGGCATGCGTGACCACTTGCTTCTGATTCATTATCGCATGTTTGAGCTGCACTGTTCCCGATTAGGTATCAGTAGATAGCCTAAATTGGACAAATTAACGGGTAAAATGTATCTGCGTCAGTCAGTTAGTGTGTTCACACCAGTGATATCGGGCGCGACATACCGCAATTGAGTAATGATATATGGATAGAATAAATAGAGATGATGGTTTGGTATGTACAGCGTATAGTCGTGTTTTCTTGTTACATTGTGTAGTTATTATACGTCTTGATTAAATACAGAATGCAAGTTAATTTTATTGAGGAATGACACATCGCTCGGTTGTTAGCTATCAATTTTGCTTGTTTGATAGGCGGTTGTCTTATTATGGGGTATAAAATATACATTTAGCGTTTTGTTACTGGTACATATGAATAAAAGTACCCGGTGTGGCAGTCATCTGTTCATTTATTGCAATTATTAATGCAGTATTGTGATGTCTTGCCTAAATCCAAAAATGTCTGGTTAGTTAGGCATGGGCATCAGGTTACTTGATCGATATGAGACTATTGAATTTGTAGTTAGCGTGGAGAGGGGTTTAATCTGTACCAATTTACTAGTGATGTATGATTTCACAATAAAATTCTACAATTTTTTTACATTCTATGTATTGTTATTGTAGAAGTACTCCTCTTAATTTATTCTAGGTCACTGTTATATATCAGTCGCACATATTACTAGCTTATCCTCCATATTTATTGATCGGGCAATGCATGTGTACTCTTTAGATTAGCTTACGATTTTGATTATAGTGTTGATGTACTGACGCTTTCGTTAGCCTTTCCCGTTTCTTATCAGTATGTACATCTATGTGTTCCACGCAATTATTATTCCCCACGTAGATTCCATTTTTTGCAAGATAATACATGTTTTTGCTCCTGTACTAGGGGGATGTTTCCTATTTAGGGTTAGCTACACAGGAAATTGGAAATGGGTACCAGTATTTGATTTTACTATATACGTAGTATCTTTTTATAATCAAGGATTTTTTAGATTTGAATGGATACCGTAGTAGTATTTCTTTATTGTGCATGAACTCAGTGTTTGTTTTAAATGGCAGTATTTGTGCGCTATGAATTTTATGCTGGTATGTTTGTATACGATCTTAGTCATTACCAAATCAAGTGGGTTATTGGAATAGGATTTATCATCTGGGTGTGGTAGGATGCACCGTATATCAAAGTTAATCATTGTTGGTTTGCGTAGAGTAGAGAATCTTATTTAGCTATTTTGATAGCTGTTGTTGTTTGTATGCTTTTGATTGCTTATCATAGGAATATATATGTATTAGGGCTAATTTCATGAAATGTTGTGCATGAATTACGCTTAATTGAATGAAGTGGTCTAAAATATTGGTATGTTGTACCTCTCGACATTGGATTTGGGTCCGGTTCCAAGTGGTCATGGAGATCTAGTCTATCGGATTTGTGTAGATTTGTGTAGAGTAAATACTACATTAGTTAAATGTAGATCTCAATTATGTTATTCGCTCGCATGACTTTACTAAATTCTTATTCCCACATGTCCTTCTTATATAAAAGTTTGTTAACCGTTTGCAGTTTATACAGTTAGAAAATATTGATTAATTCAGGCTTTGTAACGAGATTTCGTTCCAATTCAGAATTTCTGACTCATTCGAGCATTCATCATACCCACTCTAGCATTTTTCAGTACAGGTTTGTGTGGTCATAAACCTAAGCCATCCCAACTTAACCTATCATAATCCAACCCATCCTAACCTAACATAACCTATTCTGACCAAGAATTACATATTTTTCCTGTTTTCATACATTTGTTAGGTTATTATTAATTGATTTAAGCTTTATTCATTTCAAACCTCTCCACTT